>CM035813.1:53169322-53454480 GCA_020458035.1 Magallana ariakensis
AATGTAAAAATACACGCAATTAATGATAAGATAAACAATGAATTTAAGTTGAGAAATCTTGAAATTAACTGTTAAAGTTTTATTCGTTTAAATATTGATTCTCTGATTTTCTGCTCTTGTTCGTATACAGAGATCACACCTACATGTAACCCGTCATCGCTTTTCTTACCTTGAATAATATCGCGTGTATAGTCAAAATAAGACTATTTGTGTTTTTATTCGTTAAACTTCACATGTACATGTACCATATTTCTTACGATAAATTGTTATGTCTACACAATAGGTCAATAGCTTTTAATGGTGACATTTATCATTTTGTTGGACAAGTGTCCGTTCTGTATGCATGCGATTAAGCTGACGTTTTACAAATGCTGGATAACTTGTTTATATTTCATTTACCTTTTTACTAGCATACATGTACTTGTTGTAAACAGGACACGGAAAATTCCCGGCAGTCAACAACTGAATGTTAAAAGTAATAAACATGTTAAGAATTTATCTAGTAACAAAAAAATACGATTGCGATGGAAAGAGACTCTGTTACGATCGCCAGTACATGAGTTATAATCATGAAGTCGGAAGGAAATGATTGTTGAATAATTTCAAATAAGACCACTCTTTTAAATAAGGATTTACGAAAACATAAAACTAAAACATTTTCATTTGATAATATTCTTCTAGCTTTGTAGGAGGAGCCAAGTAGCACGCGGCGCATGGCGTGATCTGTACTGCTATCAGTACTTAAACTGATTGACAGGCGAAGCATGTGGAGTCCTGAAATAAAATCCCGCTCAAAAGACCGACTATAAAAACCTAAATGAAACAATTGTTCAGTGATAAAACTTTAATTTAAAATGTAATATAATTAACACACAAACTCTCTCTCTCTCTCTCTCTCTCTCTCTCTCTCTCTCTCTCTCTCTCTCTCTCTCTCTCTCTCTCTCTCTTGCCTTTTCTTTTAGATAAAAAATCTCTTCCGTAAGATTGAAAATGGTCATGTTGTACGGTTAGACGAAGACGTACACAATTTGGTAGTTTTTCTTTTGTCTTGAACAGGTGTGAAAACCCCTGAGGGCATGTCGTTTTATACCCTGGGTTTGTTAATCACTATACACAGGAAATGATCGCGACTTAATACATGTATACACAAGAAAGCCAAGAAAGCATACTGATAAAACAACTTATGATTCAATGTGCGTTAAAGCAACCAACAACTTTATATAACTATGTATGATAAGTTTATTATTTGAATTTTAAAGGAAATTAGATTAAAACTTTTTTGTAACGGTTTTAATAAAAATAACAGCTTTAAATTTTAGCATGTGTTATTTAATCCCGTATAACTAAAATGTAGCAAAATATTGAACTTATCTGGTCAGCGATAATCTCCGTCCGTATTCATCGAAAGACATTAGTCAATAAGCCGTATATGCAAGTTGCACGCTTATTGCACGGTACGGTACGCTTTTTTTGGCCGTTTTAGGGCGGGTCTTGCATAAATTATATTGCACGCTTTTTGCACAGTACGGTTCGTTTTGTGAACGGTACGGTTCGCTTTGTGAACGGTACGGTTCGTTTCTTGCACGGAACGGTACGGTTCGTTTTAGAGGTGTAGTAGCACGTTTTAGGGTCTGTACAATAAGTTCATTAAAAAGTCTGAACAAAAGACCCAACAGCACGAAGACAAATTAAATTGCACTGGGAATTGATATTCTTTATAATTATTTACATTCAGCGTTTTTTTTCCTATCAATGCGACCGATTTACTTGTTATTTGGTTGCAAATTCCTATGGCAGCATATGAATTTAAGTTGTCTCTCCAAGAATCTAATACAGAATAAAAAAAACCTTATCTGCTGTATTTATATTCATCCGTTTCAGCTCGTTACATCAGTTTTTCATGATCGACAAAAAAATAATTAAGTTCTTTAAAAAAAATGTAGTCGCCAATTTGAAATATGTTTGACGGCGTCCTCTTAAAATTGACCGTTGGTAAAATAAACACTGTCAGATTGTTAACAAACGTGCTAACAAGCTTTTATTTTTCAATATTTTGCTTATCTCACAGCAGTTCTCTATACAATGTGGTATAACAATCGTAATTATAGAGTGCTACAGTAGTACTAAGTATATATATATATATATATATATATATATATATATATATATATATATATATATATATATATATATATATATATATATATATATATATAGTGAAGTAAATAGTTGTTTTACATCTTTGGGGCTGAATCATTGTTTACATGTAAAGCTCGCGGCATCAGAAAACAAGAAAACTGAAAACTTTTTTTTTTTGTTGAAATCTGAAAATTTTCAATTCAACCACATCGTTCAATCATATTATATCGTAAATATGTGTTTATTTCTTACCTTGGGTTTGTACTTTCAGTGCTATGATTTCTTTTTCGTGTCGATCAAAATAAAATCATTAATATAATACAATCAATCAGAGTATCTGAAATTTGAAAAATTTAAAAGAGTATAGTTATACATAATGATTGTACTTGAAGCGTTGTGACATTCACATGTACATACTTTGTGTACATGTAGTTCAATATCATACCATTACGACGTAGAGCTTTGTTACCCTATCAATACGTTTTATATAAACTAGCTAATGTTGAAATAGAAAATTTCTATTGTTTTACATGCAAAATGAGTATTTAGAAAATGGTTATAAAAGTATTATTAAACATGTTGAATTTATCTAGTAACAAAAAAATACGATTGCGATGGAAAGAGACTCTGTTACGATCGCCAGACATGAGTTATAATCATGAAGTCGGAAGGAAATGATTGTTGAATAATTTCAAATAAGACCACTCTTTTAAATAAGGATTTACGAAAACATAAAACTAAAACATTTTCATTTGATAATATTCTTCTAGCTTTGTAGGAGGAGCCAAGTAGCACGCGGCGCATGGCGTGATCTGTACTGCTATCAGTACTTAAACTGATTGACAGGCGAAGCATGTGGAGTCCTGAAATAAAATCCCGCTCAAAAGACCGACTATAAAAACCTAAATGAAACAATTGTTCAGTGATAAAACTTTAATTTAAAATGTAATATAATTAACACACAAACTCTCTCTCTCTCTCTCTCTCTCTCTCTCTCTCTCTCTCTCTCTCTCTCTCTCTCTCTCTCTCTCTTGCCTTTTCTTTTAGATAAAAAATCTCTTCCGTAAGATTGAAAATGGTCATGTTGTACGGTTAGACGAAGACGTACACAATTTGGTAGTTTTTCTTTTGTCTTGAACAGGTGTGAAAACCCCTGAGGGCATGTCGTTTTATACCCTGGGTTTGTTAATCACTATACACAGGAAATGATCGCGACTTAATACATGTATACACAAGAAAGCCAAGAAAGCATACTGATAAAACAACTTATGATTCAATGTGCGTTAAAGCAACCAACAACTTTATATAACTATGTATGATAAGTTTATTATTTGAATTTTAAAGGAAATTAGATTAAAACTTTTTTGTAACGGTTTTAATAAAAATAACAGCTTTAAATTTTAGCATGTGTTATTTAATCCCGTATAACTAAAATGTAGCAAAATATTGAACTTATCTGGTCAGCGATAATCTCCGTCCGTATTCATCGAAAGACATTAGTCAATAAGCCGTATATGCAAGTTGCACGCTTATTGCACGGTACGGTACGCTTTTTTTGGCCGTTTTAGGGCGGGTCTTGCATAAATTATATTGCACGCTTTTTGCACAGTACGGTTCGTTTTGTGAACGGTACGGTTCGCTTTGTGAACGGTACGGTTCGTTTCTTGCACGGAACGGTACGGTTCGTTTTAGAGGTGTAGTAGCACGTTTTAGGGTCTGTACAATAAGTTCATTAAAAAGTCTGAACAAAAGACCCAACAGCACGAAGACAAATTAAATTGCACTGGGAATTGATATTCTTTATAATTATTTACATTCAGCGTTTTTTTTCCTATCAATGCGACCGATTTACTTGTTATTTGGTTGCAAATTCCTATGGCAGCATATGAATTTAAGTTGTCTCTCCAAGAATCTAATACAGAATAAAAAAAACCTTATCTGCTGTATTTATATTCATCCGTTTCAGCTCGTTACATCAGTTTTTCATGATCGACAAAAAAATAATTAAGTTCTTTAAAAAAAATGTAGTCGCCAATTTGAAATATGTTTGACGGCGTCCTCTTAAAATTGACCGTTGGTAAAATAAACACTGTCAGATTGTTAACAAACGTGCTAACAAGCTTTTATTTTTCAATATTTTGCTTATCTCACAGCAGTTCTCTATACAATGTGGTATAACAATCGTAATTATAGAGTGCTACAGTAGTACTAAGTATATATATATATATATATATATATATATATATATATATATATATATATATATATATATATATATATATATATATATATATATATATAGTGAAGTAAATAGTTGTTTTACATCTTTGGGGCTGAATCATTGTTTACATGTAAAGCTCGCGGCATCAGAAAACAAGAAAACTGAAAACTTTTTTTTTTTGTTGAAATCTGAAAATTTTCAATTCAACCACATCGTTCAATCATATTATATCGTAAATATGTGTTTATTTCTTACCTTGGGTTTGTACTTTCAGTGCTATGATTTCTTTTTCGTGTCGATCAAAATAAAATCATTAATATAATACAATCAATCAGAGTATCTGAAATTTGAAAAATTTAAAAGAGTATAGTTATACATAATGATTGTACTTGAAGCGTTGTGACATTCACATGTACATACTTTGTGTACATGTAGTTCAATATCATACCATTACGACGTAGAGCTTTGTTACCCTATCAATACGTTTTATATAAACTAGCTAATGTTGAAATAGAAAATTTCTATTGTTTTACATGCAAAATGAGTATTTAGAAAATGGTTATAAAAGTATTATTAGAAATTTGTTTTTTCAATTACAGGAGGTAGGTAGCGCTCTACCTTATATACCCTCTCTCGAAGACAGTGTAAAGAACGGAGTTCCTGTAGCGAAACCTGTTTTACCACCACCACCACCACCCCCTCCACCGGTTGCTCCTATGTGAAGTAAAAATAACTATGTTTTTATGGCGCACAATTTAGTCATTTTCAGACCATAACTTAAATCTACGAATCCTTCACCAAACAAAATTGTACAAACTAATGATGATAAGGTCACATGATTTAAATTTAACATATTTTACGCTAAAACACTTTATTGTGGCCTTTATATATATATATATATATATATATATATATATATATATATATATATATATATATATATATATATATATATATATATATATATATATATATACGCACTAAAAACAGACAACACGAACAATGGAAATATTGTCGTCCTAAAGAAGGGATTTTACTTTATTGTTCGTATGCTTGGTTATTCTTGGTGCTTTTTTTATATCTCATGTTGTAACCGTATAATTTTTAGATTCGACATTTATAGATATACGCCGAATACGTTTACCAAAATAAAAAAATATGTTGAATACTTTTTCAAATTGTTGTTGTAAATATACGAAACGTATTCGTGACTATTTTTTCTCGTGAAAAAAAAAATTAAATTTGCACTTTTGACATTTTTTGCAAATAACACGAAATATTTCTATACTGGTGACGTTGTACTGCAAAACAGAATATCATTGTTGATTTTATAAGATATTTCTGGGTTTTTTTTTAAATTATTAATTCAAAAGCACGTTTATTAAGTTTTAAATGCATTTAATGATACATGTAGAATAGATAAAACAGAAATCGGAAAATCACTTTCATTCTTGCGATCAGCTAAAACTAGCCCGGTAGAGTGCAGTCCAAATTAAGTTGATTCTTTTCTCTTCAGAAAAATACACAAGCACATCACACAACCTCTTTCAAAAACCATAAACATGGGTGTTGTTGTTTTTTTTTTCAGAACCGGTAAATTTTATATACTTTAACAGATGAATTAACTTTAATAAATATTAATCTACGCGAAGAAACATGTTATGCTTTCGAATTGAAGATGTATTCTTGCACATTTTGTGGCAAAAAAATGAAGATAGCATTCACTTAATTATGAGATGTCAAAAAATTGTTTTATTTGCATTGTTTAGGTTTAATTTGAATATTTTCAATCTTCTACTTTTATTGTATTATATTAATTGTACTGTGTACTTTCTATTCGTATTCTTTAGGGGTTTTTTTATTTGAAATTGTATAATTTTATGTGTACATGTAATACTAGTATAATATAAAATGCAAAGTATAACTTTACATATGTATTGGTTAATTCTTATTTGCATTGTAAAATATTTCATTCGTATTGTGCATGTATATTTTTGCATTGTTTCTTAGAGATGGTTATTTTGGTTTGCTATTTTTTTTAAGCTTGATTAAACAGGTAATTGGACTTTTTTTATTTATATCTTTTTTATAATATTGCGCAACTGTGTTTATAAATTGAAAGGGTTTTAGAAACCATTAAAGACAAATCTCCGTGTTGCATATGATTTTGGCATAATTAAATATTTGAAGGAGACAGTCCTATTATTACTTATTAGGTTAGTTACTGACTCACTACGAAAAAATATATTGGGTTGATCAATCTCATTGATGGCGAGGCGAAGCGGAGCTGTATATGAGATTGATCAACCCAATATATTTCCGTAGTGAGTCAGTAACTAACCTAATAAGTGTTTTGTTTTCTAGACGACTATCAAGCGACATATTTAATCACAAATAGCGAAGATCTACGCAAAGTCATGTACAAGATGCCTAACATCTCGTCCAATTTAACTTATTTAAACTTTTCAAAATTAACAGTCTCACCTTTCAAATACTGTTTAAAAATCTTTGCTTCACCAATGTTTCCTTACAATGTTTTGTTGCTATTCAATTTTAAACGCTTTCTCCCTTTCCTCTGCAGAGACGTGAGCAAATTTCGACGCTGCCATTTTGGTCTGCTCCACACACAACAATGTGACGTCAATATGCAAAGAGCACCTACTCTATTTTAAAAAAAAATTTCAAAAGGCAACTACTCCAAATACTTTAAGAACATACGGCATGCGGTTTCTGTATTAGATACTATGAAACGTCGAAATGAGTAAGCGAAGCGTCAGCAAATAACGGCCACATTGTCTAATATTAATTCTCACCGAACAAATATTGAGATATATGAGGCAATCACGTGCTATGTTTAAAACAATAAAAGTGTGACATTTCAGTCCAAGGGAAAACCATTGCATATAGAGATGGATACTATTGGTATTATTATACTTAATAGCATGTATCTGTCAATGCAAAGGATTGGGAAATTTATCATTGAAATTTAATATATATAAATATTGACTCGGTTATTTCAAGGTTGTATTTGTTCAAGTCCTCATCACGATAAATTCCTTTATTTGGTGAAATGTTGCAGCCTCTTATTACATGTACATGATTATATCCCAGTATTGTTCTTTTTTTAATTCTTACTTGTTAGTTCAATAACTTATAATACATTTATTTACAAATTGAAATTATTATAAATTACAAAATAAAGAAATATCCAATATTTATAGAAAATTTTACAAATGAATGCAATTGTAACATTTAAGCTATATAATTAATTTAAAATATTTTTCGAGGCGATATTATTCTCGGTTGACCTTTAAGGTTCATGGGCCTCTTGTTCAATTATAATAATGATAATAGATTCTTACAGCACCATTTTCTAATGGAAAAAAAATGGGGGAAAATTGTCACTGTGAACGTTAAAAATTAGGAGGAAGTAAAATATTTGTGTATGCACAGTACACGGACTCAGTCCCTTTCTCTCCTCTTATATTTTTTTTTCTGTATGTGTTTTTTTTATCACTATCTACTTAAATTTTTCTAAGGGTAAAGAAGTCATATCTACGAAGTCACACCAATATTACAATCGCACGAGCTTATGATTTGACAGATGAATTATTCTGTTTATAAAGACACAGAAAACGTTTTCATAGTTTTTTTCTTAAGCGTAAATATATATATATATATATATAATATATATATATATAATATATATATATATATATATATATATATATATATATATATATATATATATATATATATATATATATAACAATCTTATATAAAAAAGTTTACATTGATACATGTAAAATGTGCGTAATATAGTTTCATGACCATGCTAAAAAACCCTTCATGTTTCATATGATTTGGCACATGAACAACCAAATTCATGAAGAACAGTCTTAATCTATATTACATTTACTCAACAGTTCGCATTAAGTGTGACAAAAATGATACATATTTTGCATTAATTATTCAATATGGTATAAAAATAATTCAAATTTGTTAACGAATGTGTAAATGTTCAGGACAGGGATGGGGTTGTCAACCATAATATTTTACACGTTTAATCACATTATCAGACTTTTCTAGGCGAGTTGACTCCTCACATTGTTCGTGTAAAAACTATACCATAAGTTCATGTAAATACGTTAATACTAATTCCCCCACGTGTTTATCATTTCATCTTTAGGGAAATAAGTTATCAATTTTTTCGCTAATCCACAATTTTTTTTCTTTTTTTTTCTTTTGACAACGTGACTAAAAAGTAATGTACTTTTGAAAATTATCGAAAAACAAATGCATAAATAGGGGCTCAAATTTCTACTGTTGTTACTTTTTATGTTGGGGTTAGTCTTAGAATTACACACATGGAATGGTTTTCTAAGGTCAAAATCGATTCGACTCGTTAGAGAATATCAACCTCTATCAATTTTTTAAGTAGAAATTTTAACTCCCACCCTTGTCATTATTCTACGGGGTTCACTATTTGCCGTTATACAGGGTGAAATCAACATTTCAAAGACCATATTTTAAACACAATATACATGCGGCATTTTGCTTGAATTTTCTACCTGTAAATCATCTAGTTTGGTCTTCTGATCAGTCATCTGTCGACTGTACAGACAAAACACTCTATACGAAGGACACTCCGTTCCTGGTATCACCATGTGTAAACGATAACAATATTTTGTCGTTGACAGTAACTGGGTTAGTTTTCTTTAGATAAAAATCGAAAGGCTAAAAATATTTTCGAAAAGAACATGTCAGCATGACGGTTGGGTAATCTATCTATAAAACACGCATCTTAGATAATTCAGAGATCCTACGTTCATAACCTACTTAAATATATTTTTCCTCGTGCAAATCAACGTTAATGAATCAATAAAGATAGACAAAAAAATAGCACTTATCTGACATAACGGTACTTTGATTTTCTTATCAAGACGATATCAAACTTGGAATCCCCCGAAAATGTAATTGCCTACTTATCTAAAGGTTTTAAGTTTTAACTCTCTTTAACTGATATTGATGGAGGTAGTATGTTGTGGACTCGAAAAAATCAAACAAAAAGAAGAAGAAATGCAGGAGGATGGATACGTTCGGAGAGAAAATACGACGTCTGCAAGAAGGCCCCTCCGATCGTTTAATACACAGGTAACATTTTTACGTATTTTCTTAAAGATTGAATGTCAGTTTTCAATGCACAATTGATTTCACAGGGCTCGAAATTCATTGTTATGTAAACAAGGCCCGTGTCATATTTTGTTTGCATACAATTCTGATTCCAATATTCTATTCTATTGAACCAGAATACTGTGCAAGAAGCAAAAAATGTTTTGCTGCGATTAATGCTTGTAGTTTCCTAATAAAGGGAAAGAGATAAATTGCCTAATTAAAATTATTTTATAAATAAAGTATAAATAGAGATTAGGACTGAATCTCTGCCTACTTGCATGTATCAACGAAGTGTACAACTTATCAGTGTTTTCAATTATTGATATTAAAAATTGGATTTGAGAAAAGAAAAAAAAATCTTTGATCCACATTACCCCGCATGTATTTTAAAGATGCGATATATAATTAGGCTTCATTATCGTTTAGCGCAGTGTCTAAAAGGTAAAATTTTAATGTAAAAAAGAATATGTTTAGAATGACTTAATTTTTTCATATTATATACATGTAATAATCCAAGTTACTAGGTACATATACGCGTAATACTTTAATATTTCATATTTATTCTAACGTTTCTTAAAATACAGTAGCTAAGTAAATTTATATCGATGTTTTTGTTCTAACCAATTAAAATCCATCGTGAACTTGCGTGGGATTTTACAACACTCTGTCAGTACAATGCATATAAACATGTACGACTTGGAATCATCTCTTGGCCTAACTCGTTTTAGTGTTTGTTTTTTTCAAACAAGGGAGAAAACTGTGTCGAAAACAAAAAAAATTGCTAGCTATCAAAATGGTCAACTTGAAAAGTTCATTATTTAAAATATCATTTTGATGAAGATGTAAACAATTTCGTCAAGATATATAGTTACGTCAACATATTTTTGGCAAGATTAAATGGTATTTACTCTAAATATGTTTGAAAATAATGTATCCATTTATTTCATGATTCGTTTCTATTTATCTTTAAAGAAGTATCTTCAAATAGGATAAAACGCGAATCTGGTAAAAAAAATTAAAAAGTGATATATATATATAGTCGATTGCTGTTGTGCCTATTTTCACAACATGGAATGCATTCAATTGTAAACAGAGAGTGTAGTACTAACTATTAAAAATTAAATACATCCGTTTATTCGATGTGTTCATACTCGTAATGGTACAAAATGGAAATTAACCAGATACTGGTGTCACTACAGTAATTCCCTGAAGATTTTAAACATGGCTGAGGCAAAATGATTCCCGAGTTCCCCTTTGAATTTTAGGCGTTTCCGGTCGCGACAAGGGCTGGTTTTTATATGAGATGAAAAGCAATGTGCAGGATGACTGACTATCGCAGTTTTGAAATAATGCGAGGACATTTGAATATTTGATACATGTTAATTTCGGACGGGTTGAGGTGGGTGTGTGGAAAATCCAAGGCCTAATTTTGATGCACGCATAACTTCGACATAAATATTAAAGTGTCATGCCTTGCACGATCCACCTGTGTTTTTTTCTTCTACGATATTGAAAAAAATTGTTGTTGAAAAAGATGTCAAGAGGATTTTCCCCAGAAGTTTGTTTTGAATTTATAACCTGTACTTGTATCTAAAGATGCGCAATTTTGGTAACAATATACCGTAAAATTTAATTCGTATCCTGTAGTAGCACCAACATTATACTATTACTGATTAGGTTTGTTGCTGACTGAATGCACAAATATATCGGGTTATTCAATTTTTATAAACGGCTAGGCGAAGTTCAGTCGTCTCGAGATTGATTAATCTTATATATTTCTGTAGTTAGTCAGTAACAAACGTAATTAGTGTAACAGTTTTGATTTGCAGAGGAGTATGAAGTGAGACATTTAAATGTATTTACACAAAGCAATGATCTACGTTAATCCATGTAAAAGTTGACTTACGTATCGTTTAAATTTACATAACTGAACCCTACAAAATATCAATCTCACACTTCAAATAACCCTTGAAAATCTTCGCTGTACCGTTGATTACTTTCAAGGTTTTATTGATATTCAGTTTTAAACGTTTTCTCTCTTTCGTCTGTAAAGGTTTGAACAAATCTTGACGATGCCATTTCATTCTGCTCCGGACACAACAATGTGATGTTAATTCAAAGGGCAACTTCTATTCAAATATTTTAATGGTTTCGGTATTAAATATTATGATGAGTGAGCGACCCGTCGGCCGATGACGGCCATATTTCCGAATATCAATTCTCACCAGACGTACATAGAGATATATCCAACAGTCACGTGTCATGGATAAACCAATGAAAGGGTGACAGCCCGAGAGAAAACAAATGTATATATTTCAAGCAAGTCACTTTAGATTATCTAGACTTTTTGTAAAATTAAAAGAAATAATGAACATTTGGGGTATTGAACAAGCGATTGTAAAATAATCAATTATATACCTGTTTGTTACCATTATGCCATATTTGGTACACTTACTTAAATGTTTTTGTTTCGTTTTTGGGTTTTTTAATGATCGACATTTATCAAATCGCTGTCTTACATATATTGGTGATATAAAATACAATCTTAAGTATAAATTGTGACGCGCCAAGAAAAAACCTACCTTATCTTAATTATGACGTAACGTCAAAATACGCGTCTAAATATCACAACGTCCTAAACGCTGTATTTTCATCTGCCCTGTGTTTCTTCTCCGTGTTCAACGTTATGAATGATATTTTGCTAAGCCTAAATAAAGTTTAGTATCACGAATGATTATCTTTAATTAAAATAATATCCTCTGTTTAGAAATTAATAATTTACGTCTTAACAAGTTTCGAAATATATGTTCTTTTCAAATAAATAAGAAAGAATGTTGACCGTAGTTATGCGTAAAAAGAAAAATGTCGGACTTTTAAGTTAATTTATTGCGATCAAAAAACACACATTATTTTCATATATTTAATCTAAATAATATATAAATCAGCTAACCAAAATATTAGTAATATTTACTAATTAATTAATAAATTATCATTATTCAAATCTTGATTTTTTTTTCTAAACATACGTGATGCTGAAATGACGATCCGATCTAAATGTCGGGCGCTTTCAAGTCTCATTTTCTGCGATCTGAATTTAATCCCTTATGATTTAAAATTCATTTGCAACCTTACTTTAGACCAGCAAACAAATACATTGTCAGCTGAAAAATGAATCAAACATCTTTATGTCAGTTTATGAAGTTTAGTATACCCATGTAGATGTGTTGTAGTAAACAACAACCCACTATTACCGGTGACACGAATTATTTGTACTTTACAGAAGCAATAAATAAACAAAGTTAAAATCACTCTTATATAATTAATAATAGATAAATGCAAATATGTACAAACTCTAGATAAATTAAATTCAAGCAATATTTGAACTAAAAATAATACACGCATTTCTAGAAAAAAATAGTTTCAACTTTATTTCCCGTATTGCTGGTTATGGCGTCGCGATTTATCAGAACAAAAAAAAAATCACTCGCGAGATACACGTGTATGGAAGCTAATCAGAGATACAACAAAGTCTTTTTCATCTTGGATTCTATACATAAGAGGTGATCAATTGTATTCTTAACTCTTTATCATTTATATTTTACAACAAGTAACTGTATGTTTCGACGCTTCAATAGATGTATACGACAATTACTACACAAAAAGACCACGTAAGAAAATATTACACGTAAGACAATCGATGCATGGATAGAACAATTATGTTCGGCAAACATGCGCGGATCTAGAGGGGGTCGTCTACAAACTTTTAGTCATTATGTTGAAATCGCTGATAAAAACCAAGAGTCTAAGATAAAATGAATTAAGAGAGAGAGAGAGAGAGAGAGAGAGAGAGAGAGAGAGAGAGAGAGAGAGAGATTTCTGTTAAATAACGCATAATTCAATTAAAACGTAAGAATTATATCAAACATCACAAAACATTGTAAAACACTTTATTGTTACACATATTATTATTATTATTATTATTATTATTATAACATTTATACAGCGCTAAATTTAATAAAATTACTCTAAAGCGCTTTACATAAAAAGTTAAAACTACACAATGAGCATACACAAATAAAATTGATTGAGTTATTATAGGCATATAAATCTATAAAAAGAGGTTTACATATAGAAAATAGGCTAAACAGTTTTTAAAATATTCATAAAACATTTTCAGCACAGATTAAAGACTGAAGATCTAATTAAACTGATGAAAGGGTCAATTATAAAACGCTAATTTAAAAAGATGTGTCTTGAGTAACTTTTTAAAACTGGTCAGATTTTCTTCGAGTCTTAAAACTGCGGGAAGACTGTTCCAGAGTTCAGCTGCGCTGACATCGAAACGCCGATTTCCATAAAATTTGGTACGTGCCTTGGGCTTAACCAGAAATCTCGAGTTTTCTGATCGAAGTGATCTTGATGGAAAATATACATCAACAAGGTTCTGAATGTATGCCGGTGACTTCTCTTGCAACGCCTTGAAAACAGTCAAAACTAGTTTGTATTGAATTCGAAATTCCACTGGCAACCAATGAAGAGCAATCAGCACCGGTGTGATATGATCATGCTTCTTGGTTCTTGTTATTATTCTGGCAGCTGTATTTTGAATTCTCTGTAGCTTTGACAAGGAGCTGGAGCTTCTGCTTTCAGGGGTATACTTCTGACCGGGTTTACTCTCTGTATCCACTCTGGGTTTACTTTGGGTTTACTCTGGGTTTACTCTGGGTCCACTCTAGTAAACCCGGAGTAAACCCACAGTAAAACCAGAAAGTAAACCCAGGATTTAGTTGGGGTTTACTTTCAGTTAGGTTGGGTCTGATCGGTACTGTACATATTTTTTCTTGTAAAAACTGAAACGGTTTCCCTAAAATACTCGTCGAAAAAACAAAATTAAAAAATGAATTAAATTGAGTATAACAATCGTTACATCGTACATAATGATGTCTGTTTAGATAACAAGTCATTGAAATTAGTTGAATGAATAAATATCAAATGCATTATTTTTAATAGATAATGTGGCATTTGTGACCTTTCGGTACTTTCAGTACATTGATTTCCTTTGGTACATGTACGTCGATAAATACAAAATCTAATTTATTCACTTCCTATTTTTATATAATGTTGTTGCAAAGTTTTATATTTCTACAATACTCTCTAGAAAATTATATTGTTGTCTAATAAAACAAAACACACTCTTGAGTCATACATTTAGCATAGTTTGATTTTTTTTATCTCAAAATCAGCTCATTCATATGCATGAAGAGTAGCCATAAAGATAAAGGTGTATTTGAAATGTGCATTATCACTCTTTATTTACATTCAGCTTTTTAAAATCAGTTCTCGTTCACCTTGTCCATAAAATAGAAAATTCTATAAACAAAATATGTTTATATGTATATATTAAACATGATTAAAAGAATTGCTTTTTGATGAATCATTTCAGTTATAGGTACCTTTTCAATCATTTCAAGAATTATGTTTTTAGGAAAAACCTGTTATTCCATGATCATAATTCACGCAAAACTCTTAAAATACAACAATCGGAGCGTCACACAAGATGATGTCTGCTTAAATAATAAGTCATTCAAATTTAATGAAATAATAAAAATCAACAGCATTATTTTCAATATATATACCTTATGTGTCATTCGTCACAACGTTTTAGTACTTTCAGTATATTGATTTTCTTTGTAATACAAAAAATTACAATTATTCCATAATTCATAATGTGGTGCACAATTGTATTATTCTATGATAATTACAAGATAATTTTTTCTTACTTTCTTACAAAATATTTTTTTATTGACAGGGATTTCCACACTGTTTCAAAGTGGTAAGTCATAACATAATTTGATCATTTTGTTTTTCAAAATGTTTTTCAAGCGTCCAAATATTTTTTTTGCAGATTCGCTAGCTGTCTGCAAAATTATAATTGTAAAGGTTGAAACAGAGTTATTGTTCATAACAACAATAATTATGTTTCGCTGGCTAAGATTATAATAATGTTGACTTGTATTCGCACAATGATTATTTTGTATTTAAGAAGTATTTTATTCAATTATACAGATACATTGAAATGGATTGAACAGCAGGCATGATGCCTATTTATGTTCTCTCCTGTAGTCAAGGTATAATATGAGTAATTATATAATTTTATATAAGATATATATACATATATATTGCAACTGAGTTTTGTATAATAGAAACAATAATTATAATGTGGATGTCGATGATAATTATTGCTGGGTGACATTTTTTATTATTTTGAATCAGAACACAATAATGATTTGATAATAAAAAATAATTATGTTGGTTTTTTTTTTTCTTTTACAAAGTTAAGATTATAATTATTTAAGATAATAATAGTGAAATTTAAGAGAAGTTGGGTGAAATTATTATTTTGGTCAATTATATAGTAAAATATCATTATGTGGGGTACCCTACGGCTTTCCATACTATGTCACAATAATTGTATCATTAATGGTTGAAGTCCAACAATTATTGATGTAATTAAATTTATATCAATTATAGTTTACGATGCACTTATTTTGCATTTTTATTTCATATAATTAGTGTATGTGAATTTTAACCATTAGTTTTAAAATTTGGAAATTGCATCAATAATGGACGGCTAAGTAATACGTATATGGTAAAAGTATATCAACAATGGTCAGGAGTCTGACTACTAATGCAACTTTATATAATAAGAGGAATTTGTTTTATTAGAGGTTACTACAATACCGACCAGACCCAATCTAACAGAAAGCAGACCACAACCAAACTCTGGGTCTGCTTTCTGAGTCTGCTCAGGATCCGCTTCTGATCTGCTATGGAGAACACAGAGCTGACCCCAAGCAGAACCCAGGCAGACCAAGAGCAGACTAAGATCTGACATAAAAAGTAGTTACTCAATAGGTTTTTACTTCTTTTTTAAAATTCTTTATCACTAAAAGGTTTAATTTTATAGCCACATGCTAAAAAGGAACACGACGTTTTAGCTACATGTACATACGCAACTCATATTTTAAGTAACGAGAACACATTCTAGAGAGTTTGTCCAATGTCAATAAAATTAAGTGAATAAAAATGTAGTTTTAGTTAATTTAGTTTACGACATTTTCTTCACTTTACTTTAAAGATTAACTTGTTTTTAATATCTCATTGATGGATTTTTCAAGTAAAAATGATAGCGTTCTGCTACAAAACGAGAAAAATGGCGAAAAAAATGTTAAATGAAGTTGTTCCTCTGCTTTGGAACATTTTGTGTACCTCTAGCCTGAAAATTATTCACCATATACTAGCATTTATTATATATTTATATTCTACAATGCCAAATTAACATTATTCAAATAAACTTGTAGTAGCCGAGTATAAAAATTTGGTAAGAAATTATTCTTATAAATCTGTGTTTTAAAATCGAAGTTAATTAAACCAAAAGCATATGATAATCAAAGTAGAAACCGATTTAAAATCTACATGATACTCCTTTAAGCCAAGATAAATGGACAGAGGTACACATAAATGCTAAAAAAACAGTATTATTTCATACATATTTTGTTGGTTTTTTTAACTATTAACGGTTGATATCCATCCACTAATGCAATACACTTTATATAATTAATGGTTATGGTAATGGATATGTTTATTTGCTCTTTTACTCTTTTTCTCATTAAGGGTGTTAACTTCTACCTTTAATAATATACCGGATATTTTTAAAATGTATCATTGTTGGACGGTGAGATAATTCGTAAATGAAAAAAGATATATCATTAATGGTCAGAATTTTGACCACTTATGCAACCTTATATCATTAGTGGTTATTGTATTATTAGTAGTTGATACATACCGGCCTTTGTAGTTTCCCTGCATTTCTTGTCAAATTGTACCGATAAAATCTCAATAAATAATGTGCAAGAACCTACTTTTTTTTCGTCTCAGAGACGGTATTACTTCAAAGTAGATTATAGGTGGTGTCTGGAAGCCAACATCCATTCTGTTGAAACGTTGATGTTTAACTACTACAAGCCAGGAAAATGAATGATATAATTCAAGAAAGTAATGTTTGATTATTTTAAAAGCAGATGATTTATATGTATATCACCATTGTAAGTCTAACACTACTTATCAATTTAAGTACATGATTATAACATGCATTTTTTTTAACAAAATTGATTCAATTAAAGACATTTATAAGCTAATATCAGATCAACATTATGTTAACTTTAATCAGTACATGTAAAAGAGAATGCATGCATGCATTGCGAAATTGTAGCATTTACAAACTATGTGTACACGAAGTTCAAAGTCATCTGACTGCAATGCAACTGTTAGAAAATGTAAATCTTGCAATACTGTTTATAAAATCAATGTATGGCTGAAGGAGACAAATGCCTTATATAATTCGTTACTATCGAAGAAGGGGGCAATGTTTACATTAATCAATATCAATTCTGATATATGTACTAAACATTAAAAGTTACTTCTCTAGTTAACATTATTTTAATGTTAAAATGTACATTTATTTTCACAACATTCAACCATATTTTATATATATCATTAATTGATCATTTTAATCTCATCACTTTCACTCCAATATACATGTACCAAGCGCACCCCCAATGGATGTGAAATAACATTTCAACACAGTGCAAGTCTTCGATTTTTTTAGTTATTGTTTACACTCACGATAAAGATATACGAAATGGTTTTGTTAGATGCTTTTGGATGAATATTGTGTGTTATTTTACAGATGAGAAGTGGTTGTCCTTCTTCATCCTCTCTCGGGGACATTGAACAGGAAAATATTCGTGTTGCAAAACCAGTTATGCCAGCACCACCCCCTCCACCAGTTGCACCGATGAGAAATTTATCATAATTCACACAAAAATATCTCATTTTGGCTTGGTTGTTTTCACTTATTCGTACAGTTTCTGCCTTTTCCTCTCAAATTGCCAAAAAAGCATTTTATTCAATTGGTTGTGAGGAAGATAGTAAATTTATTGTCCCCCAAGACAGCAACTAGTTTTCGAGGCAAATCTGTTGGAAATAGTTGCTGTCGAGGGAGACAATAAACTTGATATCGCCCAAATAGTTAGTTAGCAGGTATTTTATTTTACGGAAGAAAACGTTTTTGTCGGCGATGTAGATTTTCTTGATGGTAAACAAATTAGTGTTATCAGACTTTGAATTTCAGTAGCGACTCGGATTACATCAGAGGTGTTCCGAGTTTAAAAACTGTGCCGTTACACGGCTTATTTTGTGTGTTTATCCGTTTTTGTTCGTGATGTGAAATTTGTGTATATTCCGTTTGTATCCGTGTGTTGAGATTTGTGGAACTCAGTGGGTCTCGTACGGTTTGTGAGGAAAGCACAGTAGAAACATCATTCAATCTCTTTTGTGTGTTAGACCACAATGGAGTAAGTTAATTAAGTTTAATAAGTTTACTAATAATGAAATTCATAATTGTATATTCTAAGCCTATACATTTTGATAATTTGTTATTATCTTTAAAAGAAAAAAACTTTGATGTCATCGTCATATGTGTTTATGTTCGTCTTTGTTTTGTTGTAGTTTTTACCACTGTCTCTCATCTAAAAAAAACTATTAAAAACGATGGATGGTAGAAGCATTACACGAATGCTGCCTGCGAATAGTTTCGTTGACTATTCACTATGGGCAAATATCACGGAAACTATTCCACGGTTAGATAGAATAGTATGTTATCTGTTGTAAATTTACATGAAATATATCCACAGAGGTATTATACACATTGTTATTTTATATTGTGATAACAAAAAATCACGGTAATACACGGAACTGGTTCGATGGACGTTGGTGCTTATCTTTTCTAGTGAAAATTATCTACTTTTAAATTGATATTTTTAATTTTTCTTTTTAAATAGACATAACAATTCTGTTTACGTTATGCCACCAAAAACCGAATCAAAATTTGAGTTTTAATTCTATATTTTTGTTTTTGACAAAATCAAACCTATATTTATTGAATTTGAAAAGGATTAAATGATGTTCAAATTTCAATACCAAAATGATAACTGTCTTATATGGAACTTTGTAAACAGAACAATGGTAACAGCAAACCTTAAAATGAATGTATTTATCAACACACAAATTGTTAAGAGGCAAAAGAGAACAGCAATCACAAAAGGGTCACCTCGGAGTCCATACTTGAAGTAAACAAAACTGGCGCTGGAGTGGCCAATTTAAATCATGTTTAATCTAATCTTTTTAGAAATATACACGTACTCCTTTTCACAAACCCTCACATTTTGCTTCTGAAAAGCGTGTTTATATCAGAACCGGTAATGGTATATACTTTATACAAATATAGCCCTTTCATGAGGTCGATCCATAGATATATCGACTTCACAGAAAAGCATATCGACCAAGCACGATATATCTATGGATTGACCGAGTGAAAGGGCTACATTTGTTATATTATTTTCCAAAGAAGAATTTGCTTTTATACTGATAAAGCAATTTTATCAAAACAATTGAAGAATTGAGTAATCTCATATTTCCTTTAATAACAACACTTTATTTATTCAATTGATTTTAGGTATTCCAGAACAGGTTATGTTGTAATTAATGGTAATGGTAACATTTGAGCAATGTCTAATTACTGGAGCAGCAGGTAACATGGTATTTGCTTGAGCTAAATTATGATTAACAGTTTTTTAAAATACATTTTCATTGACATCGTCTTTCGACTCAAGATATTCCCGAAATAGCTTTACGGCTGTTGCTGTTACCCTGTTCGTGTTCCTTGCATCAACATTTCCCATTATTACTTTCGTTTCCGCTTCATTAATAGTCGCAAAACGATCTTTCACTTTAACGTCTGCAACTTCCATCTTTGTTGTTTGTTTACGCGGATTTTACCGGAAAGAGAATCTTGATTGGTTGGGATGAATCACGCCAGCAAATCAAATTCATTTTAACATAAGAGCAAAATTTTCCTAATCTATATTTAGAAAGTACAGGTCAATCCGAGTTTTTTAGCTCACCTGAGCTGAAAGCTCAAGTGAGCTTTTCTGATCAAAATTTGTCCGTTGTCTGTCGGCGTCGGCGTTGGCGTCGGCGTCGGCGTTGTCGTTGTAAACTTTTCACATTTTCATCTTCTTCTCCAGAACCACTGGGCAGATTTCAACCAAACTTGGCACAAAGCATCACTAGGTAAAGGGGATTCAAGTTTGTTCAAATGAAGGGCCACACCCTCTTTAAAGGGGAGATAATTTAGAATTATTTAAAATTTGTAGGTATTTTTCAAAAATCTTCTTCTCAAAAACCATTAGGCCAGAAATTTTGTAACTTGTATGGAAGCATCCTCAGGTAGTGTAGATTCAAGTTTGTTCAAATCATAGTCCCCGGGGGTAGGGTGGGGCCACAATGAGGGGGTTAATTTTTACAAAGGAATATATAGAAAAAATCTTTAAAAATCTTCTTCTCAAAGACTATTAGGCCAGAAAAGCTCAAATTTAAGTGGAAGCATCCTCAGATAGTGTAAATTCAAGTTTGTTTAAATCATGGTCCCCGGGGGTAGGGTGAGGCACCATGGGGGGGGGGGAGTGAATTTTTACAAAGGAATATATAGATAAAATCTTTAAAAATCTTCTTCTCAAAAACTATTAGGCCGGAAAAGATCAAATTGGAGTGGAAGCATTCTCAGATAGTGTAGATTCAAGTTTAAATCATGGTCCCCGGGGGTAGGGTGGGGCCACAATGGGGGGATGAATTTTTACATAATATATATACAAAAAAAATCTTTAAAAATCTTCTTCTCAAAAACTATTAGGCCAGAAATGCTCCAATTTCAGCACAGGCATCCTCAGATAGTGTAGATTCCAGTTTATTTATATCATGGTCCCCGGGGGTAGGGTGGGGCCACAATGGGGGATGAATTTTTTCATAGGAATATATAGAGAAAATCTTAAAAAATCTTCTGCTCAAAAACTATTGGGCCAGAAAAGCTCAAATTGGAGTGAAAGCATCCTCAGATAGTGTAGATTCAAGTTTGTTAAAATCATGGTCCCCGGGGGTAGGGTGGGGCCATAAAGGGGGGTGAATTTTTACAAAGGAATATATAGAGAAAAACTTTAAAAATCTTCTTCTCAAAAACTAATAGGCCAGAAAAGCTCAAATTGGAGTGGAAGCATCCTCAGATAGTGTAGATTCAAGTTTGTTCAAATCATGGTCTCCGGGGGTAGGGTGGGGCCACAATGGGGGGATGAATTTTTACATAGGAATTTAAAGAGAAAATCTTTAAAAATCTTTTTCTCAAAAACTATTGGACCAGAAATGCTCCAATTTGAGCACAGGCATCCTTAGATAGTGTAGATTCAAGTTTGTTCAAATCATGGTCTCCAGGGGTAGGGTGGGGCCACAATTGGGGGATGAATTTTTACAAAGGAATATATAGAGAAAATCTTTAAGAATCTTCTTCTCAAAAACTATTAGACCAAAAAAGCTCAAATTGGAGTGGAAGCATCCTCAGATAGTGTAGATTCAAGTTTGATTAAATCATGGTCCCCGGGGGAAGGATGGAGCCACAATGGATAATGAATTTTTACATAGGAATATATAGAGAAAATCTTTAAAAATCTTCTTCTCAAAAACTATTAGGCCGAAAAGGTCCAATTTGAGCGGAAGCATCCTCAGATAGTGTAGATTCAAGTTTGTTTAAATAATAGTCCCCGGGTGTTAGGATGGGGCCACCATAGGGGATGAATTTTTAGATAGGAATATATAGAGAAAATCTTTAAAAATCTTCTCCTTAAATACAATTAGGCCAGAAAAGCTCAAACTTTTGTGGAGGCATCCTCAGATAGTGTAGATTCAAGTTTGTTTACATCATGGTCCCCGGGGGTAGGGTGGGACCACAATGGGGGGATGAATTTTTACATAGGAATATATAGAGAAAATCTTTAAAAATATTCTGGGAAAGTTTTCAGTCCGAAAAGTAGTAACTGGTCTGAAAGCACGGGTTGTGCAGATTAAAGTTTGATCAAACCATGATTCCCTAGAGAAACGTTGGGCCACAAAGTGGGGGGGGGGGGGGAGGTTATATAGGAATAGAGAAAAATCTTCTTACAGGTACAACAACAAAAGGGGCTATGTATTTACCATAAAAATATGTGGATAAAATTCGGCAGATGTTTTAAATATTTTGAGCAAGATCTACTGTTCTTAGTTTTCAAGATATTTTGATTTTGATACTGTAATGCTAATTTGATCAGATATAAGGCTATTGTTCCTCAGGTGAGCGATGTGGCTCCTGGGCCTCTTGTTAACGCTTATTTTTGGAAAGTACAGGTCAATCCGCATTTTTATACTTTGACACGTGGTATCAAAGGAACCAATGATAAAATTCGTTATAATGCATGAAAATAATATTAAATGATATCAACTTAAGGAGGCAGATCTAGTTTTTTGCGTAAAAATTACAATAGCAAAATTCATAATTTTTGACCATATGTAATATAATTAACTCTAGTATATTTACGACGTTTCAAGAAAATACACTGTCTGGTTCTTTTTAAAGGTTATTTCAAAATACAGGTACATTGATTACTGGAATATATAGGACATTGTCATTTTTGCACTTTGAAGCAAATCAAATAAATACTAGTAATATGATAGCGATTTCCCTTAAATTAAAATTGTGGTTATTAATATTTTGTCTGCCTTATATGTGAAAAATAATGTCTTCTACCACCTAGATTTCAACAGATGTCATCTCAATATATGAAAATCCACCAATTCTACTACATATTTAGGGTAATACAAATGTAGGCTGATACATACATAATCGATTCATTCAAAAATTAAGAAAAAAATACCCCCAAGGCTAGCATAATTTTATGCATACAATATCCAAGGTAAGCTGTTTTAAAAAAAAAAATGTTCTTAATTTTATATTTTTTATAGTACTCTTACAAAGCTTCATTTTTATATCATATACCTGAGCATAAGCCCTGATACACGTATTTTAGACTAGGTGAGACAGCAACCGAAAGCTAGGCTGTATCGCCCTCAGGGCTATTTCTTTGTCTCAGCCCATTGTCAAGGGGGTGTATTGCCGCTAAATTTAAAATCGTAAATTCTCCCATTATCTGTGTTTTTATGAAGATTAAAACAACAGTGTGATATTCTATTTAAATCATTACGTCATTAAAGCACAATAATTATTCGCAATTCCTATGACTTAAAACCATTTCTTTGATTATAGAAGCAGATGACTGTAACTATCAGAAGAATGTCGGATTAATGATCTGACGGTTGAAGATATTTCAAAAAAGTGTATTACAGTTTAAAAAATATTCTTAATAATGATAAAAATAAAGAGTGATTCTTGTAGAGAATAATGATTAAATACATTGTTAGTGATAACAACTTTATAGTTGACAAACCACACGCACGACCCTAATACTCGAACGATCAGGCACGATACACGAACGATTACGCAGGATACCGGACGGTTACTAACTTACTGAATTTTCACGATACACGATCGATAACGATAAAAGAAAAACGCAAACGAACGATTTAACACGCAAAATCAAAAATAATTTTAAAAATTAGAAAGAAAACTTATTGTTTTAATTTGTAATACAAGGCTTCTTATTTTCTTAATTATTTTTACGAGATAAACGATAATCCATACATCAATTAAATTGTTTTGTCTGACTACAACGAATTTTAAGTTCTATCGGAGAGTTAAGAACATTAAGTGTAAAGGAAATGATTGTTCCAATTCCCAACGTACAATTTAATTCTATGAAATACAGGTAAATGTCTTACATGTACCTTGTTCCAAAGAATTCCGATTTTACACCTAAAATATTTTCATAATATACTGTACATATGTAATTGAAATACATTTATTCTAAATGTTAAAACGTCTAAATAAATTTAAATTCTAATAAACGTCGATACATTGGAACGTAGTGGAATGCGTATCGTATTTTCATTTGAAAGAAAACAAGATATTAACACACACTTTTACTGACCTCATTATTCTACGTCGAAAAATGACCCCCGGTCATTATTATACGAGGGTCATTAGTCTGCTTTACACCGGATAATCTACAAATAAACACATCTAAAATATTTCAGATATCGTTTGATTTAATTACAGTTTTTTTTCTCATTAATATCAACCTAAAGGTATCACAACTTTTTTAAAGCCTATAAGAGCATTAATAATTTCTCGACTTTTTTAACATGCCTTATGTGCAAAGGATAAACGAATATGAACCCATCTGTCCTTACAGTAATTTGATTTTCATATCAGGAAGATTTTGAATTTCCCAGAGCAATTAACGTAGCTTGCGGTTTTGCTGACGTTATAATAATAATAGGATTCGATGTAAAGAGTTAACCGTCATAGCAAACTAACACATTTAAAAAAAAATGACAAATGATCTTTAGAAACATAAAATGAGCTTAAATGCAGTTTATACAAACATTATTTTTCTAATTATCAAGTGCAAAAAATTTGAAGACATTGTCATATTTTGTTCTATAAGGAATGAGTATGCGTTGGAACTCTTCCCAGATAGCATGACTTGCTTGTGGGATCAACGTTGGCCCAACGCAACCAGTTACATTGGCCCAATGTTGGCAAATTATGTTGGCCCAATGTAGTTTTGCTAATCGGCCCAACATTGCTAATCGGCCCACGTGTTGGGCCGACATCGGCACAATGTCACATTTGTCATCTTCTGTTCTTGGCCCAACAATGGGCCAATGTACGTAAAAAATGACCAACATTGGCCCAGCGGTGGGTCAAGGTACGTTACATATGACCAACATCGGCTCAATGTTAGGTCAGTGTTGACCCACTGTTGGGTCAATGTTGGTCCAATATAGGTGCAACAATACAACTGCAACAATATATCAGAATTTAGATGATGGATTTTTTTTTAATCCAGAATACACACGCCTTGATAAAAAAAAAATCCTTGAAATTAAATTACGGCCGTTCGTTATTTAGCTAGAATATGTTCATACGGTAAATCTGTATACACACTTATTAAACTTAGTTCCTCCAAAATAGAATAAAGTTACTGTAATATTTCACTCTCTTCTGTTTGTTTTGCTTCATTTATATCTTCAGTTGTTCATAGTCGTCCAAATAAAACACTGGTTTTCACAAACATCAATTTTCAAAGTCAGAGGAAAGTTGAAAGTTCATCAAACTGGGAGGGGGTACCTTGAACATTCCCTTCAAAATAAAAAAAAATATTCAGTACATGAGAGAGATATATATTCATTAGATGTTAATAAAATTGTCTTAATATCGGCAGTTGAGATAAATAATAGTTACTTACATTTCTGTTTTATTCGCTAAACTGTGGATATACATTTAGCAGACTGTTTAACTCTAGATCTGTCCTAAAAATGCTAAATGGGAGCAGATTTGGCCATCCCAACTTATCAGATATCACAATAACCATGGAAACTGGCCAGTCTCACGCTGTGAAAACTCTGTCTTAATTGCTTGGTCAGTGAATGTGCTATCATTTATCTCAGCTCAGGATCGGCAACTTAAATTTTACACTTTAGAACAATTGTGCAGCAGAATATATTTTGCAGAATATCTTCATTATAATTTTGGGCTTTTACAAGCTTCTTTAAAAGAATAAAAATAAAACTTGCATATTTTTACATGTTTCCTTTTATAAAGAGTATACATGTAACTATTCACAATTTATTTAGCTTTTAGCAATGATTCTATTTCTAAACACGTTAAAAATTATTTAAAAAACACATAAATAAATAACCACTGTTAAAAAGATATGCGTGTTTTAATAAATGTAATCAACCGACAAATTTTCAGTAAATAAAAAATATAATTATCAGACGTTGGATCATTGTTGGGGCGATATCATGGTATCAACTACATGTAACATTGATGGTTAATTTACATCATTGACCCAATGTTGGCCCAACGTTGTATTCCCAACTATCATTGACACTCAAGTTAGATGTGTCAAGTGTAAAATGGCCCAATGTTGGCCCAACGTTGTGTTCCCAACCAAAATTGACACTCAAGTTAGATGTGTCAAGTGTACATTGGGCCAATTTTGGCCCAACATTGTTCAGCCAACGCCAACCTTACAACCCACAACCGTTGTTGGCCCAACAAAGTCATGCTATCTGGGTTCTGTCTAAAATCATGTTTAGACAAGTAAATAAATTGAACTGTATGCATTAACTTCGCTTCTTTTACCGTTAAAACTTCTTTATTTTCAACTACCGATCTAACTAGTAAAACTCTTTTGGCTTTAGCTAATTATCGTATACGACTACAAACTTATCATGTTAATAGTTGTATGGTAATTATTTTTGCATTGATTGACACAGAGTTTCATAAAAAGAAAAATAGCCATTTTTCTTCTCTTCACAATATTACATTAATTGCATTTGTGCATTCAATAACATTCATAATAATGTCTAACTAGAGACGAGCTCGTTGCAAAGCAACGAAGAGGTTTTCCGTTGCAGCTTCCTGTCGGAAAAGGATTGTCAATCAGTCTGATTAAAAGCACCCTCTTCTCCTTACAGGGTCTGACAGGTATTGATAGGGGGTCATCTTCACCCGACCTAAAGTTCTGACCAATCAGGGCTTTAGAAAATGTATTGGAATTTTTTAAATGGAGACAGGTAAATTATTTCAATCCTGCTTTCTATATAACCCCCAGACTGAGTATTGAAGAGTTGCACCTCTCATTAACAGATAAAGTCATGTATTTGGTAAATGAGATATATATTTAGGTTGTGTGCAAATATAGAGGTCATGTGAAGATGAATTGTTATCGATACCTATCAGACCCTGATGAGTGTAAGCAGAATTAAGGGTAGTGATTTTAATCAGACAGGGTTGTCAATATGATAAAAGTAAGTTCAGAAAATCAAAAATAAACGATTACGGTTTCTCCAACCTGAGGGTGCGCTGTACGAGAGGTGCTCAGTGGGAGGGACAACTCTCCGTATAACGTTTGGCCATGCAAGCACTCAGCATCGTTTTTGCTTCGGGGAACAAATTTATCCGAAACGTATTAACAAGCCAATAAAAGAAAAAATTAATCTTCAAAATCTAATCCGTGGTAGTGGTAGGGGAGGGGGGGTTGTGAGGCAGCTATAACTTATTTTGTTTAATATAATTTGTTTTAAATTTGCCATAAAAATTTATATTGCCTTCTACTAAAATGTCCCAAAATTCAATTTCCTTTAAGTTAATTTAAGGTGAATTTTGGTTGCGAGAAAGGGGAAGAGTGCTCCCAGTGGAGTAACTGGCGGTTCTGTGAGCAACCTCATGAATAATTCCTCCCCTCCCCACTAAGAAACACAAAATCATAACTAAAGTATTTATCTATTAGAAAATAATGGATGCTTCTTTTTCTTACAGTGACACTGAACTTGCACAGATGATCAAAGTTCAAGTCGGGACATATTTAAGTACATGTCACAAGCAATCTTTGTGTCAAATTTTAGCTTCTAATCATTTCCATGTATATAACATGTAGATATGACAGACAAGAAAGAAGCATTTATTTTTCAAACGACCTTGAACTTGCACAACTGACCCTGGGTCAAGTTCATGACACATCCTCAGGTCATCAGCAATCTTTAAATGAAAAAGCAATATCCAGTGTTTCTCCTTAAAAACAGTATAAAGCATACACAAGTTATGAAATTTCTTCCAATGACCTTGAACTTCACAAAATAACCTTAAAACAAAATCATAACACACACTTAGGTCATAAGCAATCTTTGTGCGAAGTAAGAACGTTCAATGTTTGGAGGGCGCCTTGTTTAGAACGCTACATTACAGAAATAATTTGTTCACTTAAGGTCTATTCCGCGCCCTGGCGCCGGAAATCGGTGTCACTAGTGCCTAATTTGGCGCCGGAATCCTCAAGGTATTACCCGTCCCCCGAGGAATCCGGGCTCACCTAATGAGCACAAGTCCTAGTTTGGGCGCAGGGCGCCTTGTTTAGAACGCTACATTACAGAAATAATTTGTTCACTTATGGTCTACTCCGCGCCCTGGCGCCGGAAATCGGTGTCACTAGGGCCTAATTAGGCGCCTGAATCCTCGAGGGTACACCCGTCCCTGAGGAATCCGGGCTCACTTTATGAGCACAAGTCCTAGTTTGGATGCAAGGCGGCCTAATAATTTCAGTTGTTTAACATCGGGATCGGAAAACGCTTGAAAAATAGTCGATAATTTTAACTAATTTTTTGTTAGTGCGTTGGAGTTAGTGCTGGCTAGCTTTACTCTGGTAGTGAACTATCATGGTACATGTATTTCAAAGAAACAAGAAATCTGTCGACACTTGCAGTACTTTGATGATTTCTATGGCGACCGACTGCGTTGCATAATGTAGTCGTATTTCATAACTTCTTGATCCGAGAACAATTTTCCTTTGACTTAAAACTTTTAAGTGTAATATATTATTCCGTTCATATCTGTAGAAGATTAGCGTGTTCAACAGGTTGATTTATTAGCAACATTATCCGATTACGATTTCGCACTTACATGTAAAATGTAAAGATGATTGACTTCGAATAATAGCCTAATTGTTTAACAATTGACCACTGTAATGAAAGCACACTTCGATACTCAATAATATTCGATAACCTTCGATACATTGTTACTCAATTACATAACAATTGATGAGCTGCAGCCATAAACATAACCCGGCTGGGGCTATAGATGTTCTCAGCTGTGTGCGCTGAAGCGACACAAGATTTTCGGTCACACGCTGCGATTAAAGTAACACAGACTGTCCGAATAAACAAACGGGTGGGACAGTGAAAATGTTGCACATAAGAAGAAGTCGCCAAAAATGATTTTCGTCAAATCTGATAATCTTTTTGCCAATTAAAAAAATCCGAATGCCTCAATTCAGGACATCCTTTTATCGTGCCAGCACCTACCGCAAACATGAAACATGGAACTTTGATTATAATAAACTATACATTGTGCGCAATCGTATTAATCATTGCTAAATCAACTGTACATGTAAAATAATTTTATCTTGACATCTTAAACCAATATCATAGTTGAAATCATAATAAAAGAAAAAAGTTGTGTTCGTACAAAAGTCTGAAACATGCACGTGTGATAAGGTACATGTAGAAGAACACAAACCTGTCCACTCGCGTGGGATATCCTCGGCCATGTGCGAGGGATAATCATCATTTAAAAGTTTAATATTTGTGGGTTGTTTGTTGATTTAAAACAATATTTGTACAGATTTAAAAACATTTTAGACTTACAAACCAACCATTAATTTAAGTTTGACGAAGTTTCCGATTTGTAGTAATATCGCCTTTTTATAAATTTTCAGAACGACTTCTTAATATACACTCTTATGTTTAATTAAATAAAAACAAGATGGACAAACTCTTATAACATGAAGAAATTAAAACAGATCTTGTATTTTATTTACGGGTATATAAACTAAAACAATTCTAGAGTTCGCGGCTAAATAAACTCATATATGAGAGACGCAACTATCGTGTATTAGATAACCGCTGACCGCTAGTTAGCCCCGTCGCGACCATGGTGACCGATTTTCCAAGGCCGCGGGTGCGGAATAGCTTACGTAACGGTACACACACAGCTCTGATTTAAGGTAGATTTTAAATGCATACAGTATGAAAACTCAAATGTAATACATAGATTTATTTTAAATCCGTACTTTGTGTTTTACTACAAGGGAAAAAGAATGTTTTGTTTTCCGATTCTCGTTTTAGGGGTTGTGCACTATAAGAACTTAACAAAACTGACATAAACTCCTAAAAAAAATCTATTCTAAAAAAAAATTTTCCTGTATAAACCAGCATACTTTCTGTGGTAACTTTATGCCAGTTGCATGCACATAGAGTTTCGTTAACTTGCTAAATTAAACGAGGTACATGTCAACATGTATAGCTTTTTACACTCATACAACACAAATCACCAACAAAATAACATTGTAACGACCTTTATGAGATCCCAACAAACAACTTTTCCAGCGACAGCCATATCGAAATCCTAACCGTTTTTGAGTTATTAAGCAAAAACTTTCAAGCGCTATTGGCCCTTAATTTTAGGGGTCAGCACTTTTTTATTGGTGTCAAATGAAAGCCCTTAACATTCTGCACAACTTTTATTCTACATGTCTTAACAAAATATTTTTCGTTTAAAAGATACAAAGAAAAATATGTCTAAATTTTCGCACTTTTTGGAATCCTATTTTTTGACCCCCTACCTTTTTCTAAATTAAAATCGTAATCCAAAAACAAAAATCGATGTGCACAACTTCAATGTCTCTGTAATTCAAATTCGTTGGATTCCCACTCCCTGCTATCATAGTCTCGGAGCCTTTGTCTGGAAACCAAAGGCCCTATTTTTTTTAAGGGGAATAACTCGTTAAAGGAAGAGGAATTTTAAAGTTTATGAAATGTTTTAGATAGTGTTTTGTAATGTCTATGAGCCCTGAAAATTTGAGCAAAAACCGTTCAGAAATGAGCAAGATATGAAGCCTCAAAGTTCGCGTTTAGGAAAAAAAAAAAATAAGAATAATCTTACAAGCACAATAAAAGTAAGGTCTTTCGTTGGAAACGGAAGACCTTAATTAGTATTTACATGTTCTAATATGTGTTTATCAGCTAGTCTTGTCAATCAACGCATTTCTATTTTTTTTTTTTTTTTGTTCTCATACGTAAGAAAATGATGACGTGATCAGGCTAACGTCATAATCAAAATAATTATAAGGTTTAGTGAAATCTTTTAAATCTTTCAAGTTGATTTGCAAAAAAGTGGTCGAGAACATATATTGATTATTTTTCATGAATTGATTCAAAATTATCTCTTCTGTTATAGTGTTGATTGAAGTTCGTCTAAATCGTTTAAAAGTTTAGAACATAGTTTTGAAATTGCGCTTCCCGACTAAGATATGCATTTTACTATATATTTCAAAAACTGAAATGGCGTTGCTTGATTTTATCAGCGACACTGTGTCCGAAACACGATAAAATTATTACCACGCTGACGTATCTCAAATAAATTTTAGAAATAAAACTCTGAAACCTATTGATCTCGCAGACCAACTTTCAGAGTAGGTTTTCTCACAAGCAGTAAATCCCCGAGCTACCTTAAAGGACATATCGCATGTTTCTAAACTATGGGACATTTTACATTTTTTGCCTTCCTTGTATATATATTAATTACTTCTAACAGTTTGTTAGCTGTATAAAAGCGGTAATTAGCCATAATATCAATTTAAATCATAGCCCCGATCGTATAAAAACTCGTTAATTTTTTTTTTTTTTTTTTCTTTGTGTTTTTTTATTTATTTCATACAAGAACAACATTTATAATGACAAAAAACATGAAAGTTTTAGATAAATGACATAAATTGAAACTTATCTGAGAGAGAGAGAGAGAGAGAGAGAGAGAGAGAGAGAGAGAGAGAGAGAGAGAGAGGAGAAAGAGAGAGAGAAGAAATTATATAAACAAATTTTGCCATCTTTCCCATGTGTTAATAAATTCATTCATTTTGTTTTCCCCATTTGCAGTGTATTTTATTGCCTTAATATAAGATTCTATCTCGTATAATACTCCAAGGACTGATAAGTTACTTTTATAGCATCTGCTTCTGTATATGTATTGCTTAACTAGCATAAATATTACATTGCTCTGTCTAATATTTTCTCCAGATTTATATTCCCCAAACATGAAAGTATCTTGATTCAGTTCAATATCTATATTTTTTGTTTGACATAAATTTATGAAGTTAATAAGAAGCTGCTGTACAGTTGGGCAATTCCACATTAGGTGGCATATTGTTTCTTCTTCATTATGACATAGATTACATAATTTTGACTCAACTTTCCCAATTTTAAACATAATACTATTTGTTGTTAAAATGTTATGATTGATTCGATATTGTAGCCATTGTAACTTGGCACTATTGGTGGTAAGAAATGGGATAGAATATATCTTTTTCCATTGTAAGTCAGTAATTTCAAAGATTTTCCCCCACTTTTCCTGAGCACCTGGCTTGATTTCTGTTCTATTTAATACATCGTACATGGCTTTTGATCCTTTTTTTGTTGTGACAAAAATCTGGATATTTATCGGAATAAAAGGTTTATCTAGACATACCTCTCTACATATTACACTTTCTCATATCAGATATTATAGCATTCTTGAGTCCTAAAAAGGTTACATGGTTTGTTTTTATATTATACTTCATTTGAAGTGTATCTAAAGATATGAAATTTCCCTGTTCATTCAATAGGTCATTGACATATATGATATTATTTTTATACCAAGATCTGTAAAAAACTGTTTCTTTCCCTATCTTAAATCTTTTATTATGCCACAAAGGCTGGCTTATATATTCTTTCCAATTACTAATTTGGTTTTTATCTTGAATTTCTTTGAACGCTATAAAAACCTCTTTCCAAAAATCATTTTTCATATTCTCTTTTAGGTAAACTAAGTATTCAGTTCCTGTGCTTAATAAAAGTTCGATATCTACTACATTTTGTAACAAGATTTTCCACTTAGAATTGTTATTAAAAAGAATTCTTCTTATCCATGTAGATTTTAATCCTTTTATATAATTTTCTAAATCAAGCATTTTTAGCCCTCCCTGAGAATATTTTTGTGTAACAATCTTTCTTTTTACTTTATCAACATCAGAGTTCCATAAAAATCTAAAAATAATACTATTTAGTTCTTTCATTATTACAGGTTGGGGATTTGGTAACGTTATAAATAAGTGGTTAAGTTGAGATATGATTAAAGATTTTATAAGAGTTATTCTTCCAATTGGTGTCAAGTTACGCTTTTTCCATTGTTCTATAATACTTTTTATTTTAACCAGTTTTTTGTCATAATTGAGTTTATTTATTTTTGTTAAGTCCACATTATAGTGAATGCCCAAAAGTTTAAAGTTTGTTCTCCATTCGAAATTAACTTCTGAACAGATTTTATCTTCTGAGTATTTTTACTCCCTATCCAAACAATCTGGGTTTTTGAATTATTCATTTTAAGCCCTGACATATTATAAAATTTTTGTAACTCTTCCATTGTTGCCTTAAGTGACTTTTCTGATCCATCAAGGATTATAACTGTATCATCAGCATACTGTGATATTATATATTCATTGTCATTAATTCTTATACCTTTAATATCTTTGTTATGTTTTATATTTATTGACAGTATTTCAGCACATAGCAAAAAAATGTATGGAGAAATAGGGTCTCCTTGTCTACAGCCTCTTTCTAAATTAAAAAAATTAGATAAGATGCCTGCTTGAGTTACACATGACACAGACTTATTTTGAAAAGTTTTAACCCAGTTTGAAATTGACGGACCAAAATTGAAGTAGGATAGGACTTCATGAATGAATTTCCAAGACACAGAGTCAAAGGCTTTTTCAAAATCAATCATAGCTAAGACTCCAGGAATATTACATATTTCAGTGTAATTCATTAGGTCATAAATTAATCTCGTGTTTTCTCCAATATATCTACCTGAAATGAATCCGGATTGGTCAGAACTTATTATTTTGTTTAAAGTGTTTTTAATTCTTCTAGCTATACATCCTGATCCAATTTTATAAACTGTATTAAGTAGAGTTATAGGTCTCCAGTTTGCTATGTTAAATTTACTTTTACCCTCTTTTGGTACACATGTTATTATCCCCTGCTTCTGTGTTGATGATAATTCACCAAATTCATAACCCCAATTTAGAGATCTTATAATAAAATATCCTAACTTGTTCCAAAACATTTTAAAAAATTCAGCTGTAAAGCCATCACTTCCAGGGCTTTTGTTATTTGACATATTTTTTAATACTGCTAATGCTTCATCATATGTAATTTTGCCCTCTAATTTTTCACGTTCTGAATCATTTAATTTCATAACGTCTGTGAAAGTTGTTCTACCCAAATCAAATTCTGCTGTAACTACATCTGTTTTTGCATTATACAAATTTTTATAAAAAGTCGCTACTTCTTTTAAAATGTCTTCCTATTTATTTATTTCTATATGTATATTGTTGTCCTGTTTTATAAGCTTAGGTATGGTTTTATTTACATAATTTCTGTTTTCCAAATTTAAAAAATAGCTAGTAGGTTTTTCGCCTTCACTTAGCCACTTCGCTCGTGATCTAATTAGATTCCCCATTTGCTTATGTTTTCTTATGTTTTCTAGTTCTTGTTTCTTTTCATATATTATATTAGTATTCATTGCATATTGTTCCTCTAATGAGCCTATTTCTTCTATAAGTTTCTGTTCAGCAATTGATCTACTTTTTTTTTAATAGCTTGCAAATGAAATAGTTTTACCCCTGATTTCCATTAGCAGAGTTTCCAAAAATAACTGGTCATTCACAAAAAACTGTATTTCAGAGTCTGGTAAATCTAAAATATGTTCTCTATTATATATGGACAATGCATATTGATTTTTAATTTCTTCAATATGCTTATTGATTGATTGTACATATTCAGGTATATTTAAAAGAGAGTTATTAAATTTCCATAGGCCTTTACCATGTTTGAATTCATTCAGTTTTAACAATAACATGATTGGTGAGTGATCTGACCTATAGCTAGTTATTATGTCACATTTTTTAACTTGTGTTATCAATGAAGTTGATATCAGGAAAAAGTCTAGCCTCGCTTGCTTTAATGGATTAGGTTTTCTCCAAGTATATCTTTCTGTATTTGGGTGAAATTCTCTATAAATATCTGTTAAATCAAAATAACTAATTAGCTCTAATAATTTTCCTCTTGCTTTCGGATTATTTACATGCAAATAGTTAAAATAATCTTTAGATGGATCTATAACCATATTATAATCACCTACAATAATTATTTCTTCATTATTTATTCTAGTTATTATGTCTGATAATTTTTGATAAAAAGTGGGGGAATCTTCATTAGGTCCATATATGCATGCTAGAGTTAATCTCTTATTCTCAATTTTAATATCTAGAGCCAATAAATTCCCATTATCATCATTCACACACTCGTATATATTATATTCAAAATTACAGCTGAAAAGTATCGCAATTCCTCTAGAATTAGAAGCATAAGAATTAAATACAACTTCGAAACCCCATTCATTTCTGATACTGTTTTCAATTTCCTCTGTAAAATGAGTATCTATCAGACAAAGAATGTTACAGTTTTGTTTTCTATAATACTGGAAAACGCCTTTTCTTTTTTTATCATCATTCAGTCCTTGACAGTTTACAGAAAGTATCTTAAAGTCCGACATAAGCCAATCGACAGAGTAATTTTAACTTGCTATTAACATCGCAAACGTGGAAACCAGTAAAGTAATTCAAACAAATCAAGATATGGGTAAACAGTACAATTAAAGAGGACAAAAGAAGAGAAAGTAGGAAGAAAAAGATAAGATACCTTTGTGTAGACATGCTCACTAAAAGTATGACACAAGGTAAACGTCAACTTTTGCAATTTCAGTGTACATAAACACAAACCGGATGTTTCGTATGCACAGTTAAAAAAAGAATGAAATAATTAAACATAATAAATCCGGAAAAAATTAGGCGGACTAACTGTATATTGGAATGTTGGTATAATATTCACACGTGTAAATAAGTACTTCACATTGTACGAGGAAATACGGAGTTTTTTTTTTTCAATTCGCTATAAATAATAGCAGGGATTGTATATAATTATAGCCTAGTTTACAGGTGGTCCAGTAAGTTACCAACATCGCACACGTGTTCCTCCATAATATTGAATCTTTCGGGACCCAATCTCGAGTGACCGCTCCACCGTGTTATGACCACCGCCATATCCTGCATTTTATTTGTTTTCATATAGTGTAGTAAGCGCCTGCCCGCCCCATGCTCCCCATCGTCATAGTATCCTTCTTGGATCTTGCCAGATGAGTCAGCGAACCGATATACAAGAATTCTGTGATCAGCTGATGCCGAGTATGGGTCCAAATTCACTTTTTTATAAAGGTTTTGGACATCGCTAGCTGATGATACTCTTGCTCCGCTTGCAAATATTTCCGATCCTTTTTTTTTGAGTCGGGTCAGTTGAAACGGAATCAACTGGTTCCACATCGTGCGTCGCAATTTGTAATACCTCAGAAGATTCCAGTTTTGGAATCGGTTCCTGATACTTCTCGCCATTTGGTAATACGATGTGGCCCCTCTGAATCTTTGTTCTAATATTCTGCGATCTTAACATATCTGAGATGGCGTAAAGGCGTTTTTTCTCCTCCACCATAACCGTGGGTTCCTGTACTGTTATGAAAAAAGGGAGGGTTACCTTTGCCAATTATTTTGATTTTTGAGCTTGTAGTAGCTCATCTTTTTTCTCCCGATCAACTAGTTTCCCGGTAATTGAAACTGGTTTTGAATGAACAACACCTTTTACACTGTTTCTATGGATTCTCACGAACTGGACATCGACTCCTAACGTGTCTTTAATTGTTTTGGGGATGATCTGCATTAAATTTTCGCCTTGTCTGTACGGGAAATTGTGAATAAGAATATTGTCTCTCATGGACCTTGCCCTCAAATCTGTTACATCAGATTGCATATTTGCCATTTTTCTATCGAATTTGATCAGCATAGCCCTCATGAGATCGAGCTCACTTCGCAATTGTGCGTTTTCTGCGCGGACGAAATGAATTTCATCGTAATTACTCTCTGCTTGTTCTCCAATATAATTGACTGTTTTTGATATCCCCATTTCTGGATCTTCTAAAGTTTTTTTAATAGACTGAATTTCATTGTATAACGGCTCATATCTCAAGAGTTTTTTACTTAAATCGTCTACTGTCTTTTGTAAAGATTGAAATTCCTTTAAAGGTACCGTTACCTGTTTGTTTTCGTCAGTCGGCTTCGGTGAGTTGTCGCCCACGGGCTTTTTGTTAAACATTTTCACAGGCCTTTGTTGCTTACCTGTAGACATTTTCACTTAAATTCTTTGTTTTCTACACTGAAATTTTTGCAGAATGTCCCACAAGTGTATATTAACAGACGGGTATAAATACAAGTTCGCTAGCCCCACCGTAATTCACACTTTTCACCGAAATTGCCGGAGCTGAAAATTTTTACCTGGCCATTGTTAGCACGTCACGTGACCTCCTAAAAAAAAAAAAAAACTCGTTAATGAGATAGCGTGTCACGTGGTACGGTGACGTCACATGCGACCTTCTTCGAACAGCTGATTGTAAACAAATTGTAGGATTAGCATTATCTTCTTTAAATCTGAGGCATTTTTTCACCATGTACGATGGTTTTTTTCATGTTGACTAAATCAAAAGAATCTTATTATTCAGTTGTACATGCTTGAGCAACCAGTAGGGGTAAAAAACGATGTTATACTGGAAGAAGTAACGATGAACTCTGCAATAACGATCAAATTGATCGACGTGTAAACATGGTAAACACAACTTAGTAAGGAATTTAGCTTTTAAAAAATCGGTTACAGGAATTTATTTTATTAAAATCTACAATAATTTTGTTTTGGGGCATTCTTTACGACTCGGAATGTTCATTGTTGTAAAACAGTGGTGCATTGTTACAACGCACTTTGAAAAATTACGCACTTTGAAAAAAATTTTCAAAGTGCGTTAATTTTTGGACCAACTCAACGCACTTTGAAAAAAATTTTTTTTTTTCAAAGTGCGTTGATATCGTCGATATTAACGCACTTTGAAAAAAAATTGTTTAGGGTTTAGTCGAAATAATATTTAATTTCAGATACAATAAGTAATTGTTTTAACCTTGTGTAGCTTAATGGGGTATACTTTAGAAAGAACCCACTGCATTCTCAGCTAACTTGATTAACAGTTTTTAGATTAGAATTTTTTTCCTTTTTTCATAAGCTTACGCCGTTCGACAATTTACATAAAGAACAACTCGGGAGATCTGAATTATCAAAATATGACATAAACTGCATCGCTTAGAAACTGCATTTTCCTTTTTTGTGTATGCAGCAAACTTACTAATTATCTGGTACATTGTGCTGTGCCAGAAACGAAAATTATTTAATTTATTTATTGATAATGGAGATAATGTATAACATAATTCAACTGTCTTCAATTGCATGTGCTTATAAACAAACATAATTTTAAAAAGGATACGTTAGTTATGGTTATCAAAAACAACATGATATTCTAGAGGATCAGTTTTTAAGTTTATAATAATTTAATGTTTGTCAATGTACATGGATTTTTTTTTTTAAATGAAGTGATTTATTTAATTAGAATTTGAAAAGAGGGTTTATGTTGAAACGCTTATAGATTCTTTGACATACCATTGGAGAAATAATTGTTTGACCAGCTCGTTTTTTTTCAATATCACTGTATTTAATTTACAACAAAGCGTATTCCTTTTTTTGATTTTATACATTTACTCTAAGTTGCTGAATATCAAACACGTTTTGGAAGGAAAAAAGAGGGGTAGGGGACCTTCCAGTACGTAATCAATGAAATGAAGCACTGGTAATTGAGCTGTATCTTTGGCTAACCCCCACTCCCACCCCTATCCCCGATTTTTAAGACGGTAAATTAGATTCAATAGTGTAACAAATCATCATACTATCAACAAATTAAGAATTTAATATCACAATTTGTGATTTATACATATTTTATTTCAAAGTGCGTTAAGTGTCTCGATACTAAAAAATGTTGATGTACCTTCATAACGCACTTTGAAAATTTTTTTCAAAGTGGGTTAACTTGGTCCAAAATTTAACGCACTTTGAAAAATTTTTTCAAAGTGCGTTGATTTTGTCCAAAATTTAACGCACTTTGAAAAAATTTTTCAAAGTGCGTAATTTTTTCAAAGTGCGTTGCCACAGTGCATAAGAAGTTTGTTTCTTTGGCCGTAACTGGTCACAACTTTCTAAGGTTTTTTACTTCATATTACACTGTATATAAATATATATAGCAGGAAAAAACGTTTTCCTTAATTATTGTTTTTTCTGTAAGATCCAATTGCTCCGTTTTTATCTATTTACGTAAAAATGTATATCAACAAAATTTGTCTATTTCTCGCGTAAACATTCAATATCAACAACTCCTTGACTTCTCCCACAAGAAATAAAACTCACAGAAATCTCACATACCGTACTTATGATTTCTGCAGAGGTGAGCTATAATGAAGAAATCATTTACACAAAACGTACGCATACATGTATGTATAGTGTATGTATGATTTCCGCTTACTTTCGTAAGGAAAACTTAAAAAACAACAGACCAAATCCCCATTTTTGACGGCTAGAACACCCGCAAGAGACGCAAAACACCATCATGTCCCGTTATCGACAATTTCATAGGTGATAATTAGTTTAACTGTCGTTTAAATCTAATCCAATTACATAGACGGCTAACAGCACCTTCTCGCTCGAGGTCGCATGTGACGTCTCACATAATGGCGGGTAGATCGAGAGAGAAAATATGCATATCGCGACATTTGAATTTCATCGCCTTCAAACTAACGAATTAGCCAGATTATTTTGTGTAAACGATGATAAACTTCATTTTTAATGAGTATAGAATGATTTTATTTAAAAAATTCCGAAAATTGAAAAACATGCGATATGTCTTTTAAGTGACAACATGTATATACTTATCTCAAGGTAGTTAAATTTTCACATTCCGATGTAAACTGATATTGATGGAGGCAGTGTGTTTTCAACTAGAAAAAAAACCCAACAAACAATGAAGAAGAAATGCAAGAAAGACACGTTCAGCGAGAAATCACGACGTCTGCTAGAAAAGGCAATAGTTTGACTTATACACAGGTAAAACGTTTTACACATTTTCTTCAAGTTTGAACGTCAGTTGTGAAGGTACAATCGAGACACAGGACACACATCGGGTCGTTATGTAAACAAACTTTAAAAAGACATAGAAAACATTTAGGACGTTTTCCGTTAATTAAGTACGATTTTTTTTATGATTGACCATCACGTGAAAATTAAAAGAAGTTACAAGCTAAATACAGAGATAAAAATTGATTGTTATGTAAACAAATCTCGAGTTATTCTCATGGTACTCTGGCTTCCTTCCACATCAATGACCCCCTCGCGCTAACATCCGTGCCGTTGAGATATTAATACAGGTTGTAGTACTTGTTAATCAATCGTTGTAAAATAAACATCGTTGAGTTTCGAGTCTTATATTTGATAAAAAAAAAAAAAGAAATTGCCATTTCGTTGACAAAATGACATGTGGCAAACAACATAAACTGATTCAATGTGTAATAAATACCATCAACCAAAAAAGCAAGGCTTGATTGAAACTTTTTTCCATGCAACACATAATTATGTAAACAATAACACAACGCGAACTTTGTTTACAAAACAAAGAAGTTCAATTTATGTATCTTGCCTGTAACTCAAAATTTTACTTTTAAAATTTGACGAAGCATCAAAAATACCGATATTCACCACTCTAGTCATTAAAAATAGACAAAATAACATTTGAAAAATTCGATTTAAGATTGAATGTTGCGTTCAAAATTGTAGCTGCTTCCCTATATTTGCTGGGTTATACATCTATGTCCTATTGAAAGCATTGAATGAATTAATTCTGGTTTTTCTAATCTTGTATATCGTTCAAGATCATAGCAGCTACGATCTTGAATGCAATCCAGTTGTGGAGGTACAATCATAATACAAGGATCACAATCCGTTGTTATGCCATGTTTTTTTTTTTGTTTACATATGGATAACTGAATGCAAATGACCTGTCAAGGGTCCTCGACGCCCCATGATTTTATGGTAGTACGTTTATGGTAGTACGTCACGACATGGCCATTTCAACCCATTCTGAAATTATTTATATCGCCAGCCTTGGATGTTTATCTGTGTAGCGCAATTGGTATAGTTTCGGTCTTACTGACAAATCCTAAAAATACATATCTCTTAGACATATAGAAATTTGGCATTTTATCCGATTTTTCCCAAAATATTGAAGAATCTTTAAACGGAATACAAAAAAAAAATATTGGAAACTAGTTTGCTGATTTCACTTTACGAGATCAACTGATCAAGGTTGACTTGTACGTATAAAATAAGACCTAAAATGATAATTTAAATGCAAATTTAATTAAAAAAAATATGTAAATCAAAAAGAGGACTAAAGCTTTGCTCACCTATTCAGAAATTACTAGCATTGTAGGGGTGACACACATATTTTTACTGCCCAGTTTAATAAAGTTTACATGACATGCAAAATGAATAATGAAGATTAAATTAAATCAGGTTCTTAAAAAAATACTATAGATAAATGTATATAACTGCGTTCTATTTCAATTAAGAGCAGTTTCTCAACGGTTAAATTTCTTATTTAAAAAAAGAATGCGAGCAAAGATAATTCAACATAATCTTATAATACAATAGCTAAGTACTTCTATAATGATGATTTATTTTTCGTACCAAAAGATTCGCGTCGCTTCGCGTCTTGTTCGATCTGATGATCCGCGCCTGTTAAATCAACGTGATCCGACCCTTTGGATAAAGTTACTGTTATAATAATATATATGGCCCAGCCAATTGTTTATATTTACTACTCAATCGTTTCATAAACTTTGGGAAATGAAGTATTTGTGACGTCATATTCAGGACGTTTTTGTGACCTCATTTATCAATAATGTTTAATTTTTACTCTTTTAATGCTTAATTCTTCATTTTAAGTACCTCCAAGGTAACTTTTTCTCAAAATTGCATTAACATAGTATCTAACAAAAGTTTGCATGAAAAAAAATATACAAATCCCTTGAAAGATTTTTTTTCAGTAAGAGAGAGAGAGAGAGAGAGAGAGAGAGAGAGAGAGAGAGAGAGAGAGAGAGAGAGAGACTAAACGTCCATCGCCTGCCTGTACTGTAAATGTTGGTGTTCATATCAATAAACGTAGGCCGCTAACATCATCAAAGAAATGCCATTTCAATTTTTGTTTATTTTATAGGTACATGCATAAAAATGCTTTAATAACTGTATAAAACAGTCATTCCCCTTCTTGATTTTCACTTTCGACCTACTGATCCATGCCCTCTTTCCGCGCTGTCGTATTAATATCATTGATGTCTTATTCATAACAACAACTTTATCAGTATTCTATATATGCAATATCAAACGTGTTAATATAATAAGTAAACGATGAGATATGATTATTAAACACAATTATTTCAAATTACATTTATTTTGGGTATTCCGAATCACATGTTATAACTTGGTTGCGAAAAATGTAAAACGCTGTTTAAAATTGGTTGTTTAAAATCAATAGAAATGAGATTATATTAAGAAACATATCTAACTTTGTCACTAAATATTTCTATCTTTAAAGTAGCCATTTTGACAGAGCCGTGGTAACTACTATTGCTTTTTATTAACATTAATAAAATGATAAATGAAAAATATTCAATACTCGTGTGTGGCCATGGTAAGCCGTGACCCATTCGGTGCAGTCATTGTGTACATACGTCAATCTATATACCCCAAACTAAAAGAGGTTGAAAATGTATGAATGATGTCTACATTTGATAGATTTTATGAAAAACCTTTACCGTTGTTGAAACGTTATAAAATTGCCGATTTACATGTATCAACAGTTTGTCAATTTCTTTCGATTGCTAGTTTTAAATCTACTTTCTAAATGAGAAATATTAAGCAGCATTTTCACCATGCAAATTTCCAACATATAAAATTTCGCGTACATATTAATTTAATCACATTTTCTATATTTTATGTATGATATTTCAACTTACAAATTTGAATAAAGATACAGCGGTGAATCATAATGTTATAAACAAAATGGCGTCCAAAATGGCGACTTATATACTTTTAAGACATCTATTTGCATGTAACGCCTTTCAGAGCGCATGTTTAAATAAACAGGGCACATGACTTTCACAATTGACATAACATGCTATGATTAGATATGGCAAATCATAATTTGTGACGTAATAAATTTGTTTTCTGCTTTATATATTTAGGCGTATATGAAATTCTTCAAAATCATATTTTTTATAACAACAACATAGTGACGGAGACTTTTGTTTCCATACCTAGAGCAACAAAATTGCATTGGAACAAAACCAGCGAAAAAAACAGTCTTCGGATAAAAAAAAAGGAGTTACCAAAAGAAAATATCAAACTCTGCCAACTATAGAACAGATCAATGAGGAAATTAAAAAAGGACACAACATAGAAGAACGGGAACTTTATGTAAGAATAGATATGAACCCTAAAAGCTTCAATTTTCATTACGTTTAATAGTTAAATATAGTCGTGTTCTTAATTTATATAAATGTATTCGAAAATAGGAATATTAAGAGGCTTACACAAGAATCTTTTCTTTAAAGAATATTAAGTATCAAATTATTAAAAGTATAAAACTGTGAATGTCGGTGTTCATGGTAAAGAGTGTGTTATGCTAAAGTAGTCTTCAAGTTGATAATTTTTCATTGTTATATAATGAATATTATATACAGCGGTTCAAAAAGTTTACGGCTACGAATGGGTAGTGCCATTTATATACAAAAACCTGTTCTAAATTTTTAATTTTCATGGAGAGTCAATGTACCCTAGGCATCTGAGGATTTAAACGTTTTTAGATTTACTTATCAACCCTAAGAAATGATGTTTGTTAGGGAAAGCTGCGCAAAATTGTTGTCGAATTTCTATCAAATGTTGACTGTGTTTCAGGAAACATTAGTTATACTAGCCCCCTTGGGACGAATAAATTACTCACTGCTACTCGTCGGACAATATTTTCGCACCTCAGTTACTCTGAATCCATTGATTTCTTTTTTCAAAGTTCAATTTGATTCAATACACAAACCGCAACAACTAATTCGTTTTTATTTTATTTAATGTTGTTGCGTGGGGAAAGGGGTTAACAGAATAGCTAAATATTTTTTTTTTTAATATATTTTTTTATGAAACATTTTCAAACAAATCAGATTGGTGGGACATAGCACAGATTAATAATTTTCAAAAAAAATATCTTATGCAGACGCATATTTGACTTTAGAATGCTTTAAAAATATTTCAAATTTATTTACAAATGGGTAAATGTACAAGCCATGGAGGGTACTGTCCACTAAAGCATTTTGCAGATTGTCATGTAACTATGTAAACTTAATTCCACTAAATTAGCTCTTAGCATTGTAAGCATTAAAATGATATACTTGTAGGTAAATTGATAACATTTTCCCCTCTACCTCCCCTACGGGATTATCATTTTATGGCTAAAAAACTAGGGTAATCAAATGTGTCTTTTACTAATTTATGATTTATAATTTTAAATTGTTTTGAAAACGTGACTATCTAGTCGTGCATTTTGCTAATTTGTGAAAAATATGTGTATAACATGAGGGTGGGGGGGTGGGGGTGGGATGGGATGGGACGACTGTTTTAAACGTCGTGTAATCTATACCGAACACACGCACTTAAGATATTACAGAGATCATATGACTTATATGAGGGTTATTCGGAAATTATTGAGACGTTTACTCTTACTCCCCTGGAAAAACAGATACATCAATAAAATGACATCAGAAGAAAACCAGGATACCCTTTATTTTCGTGGAAATTTGGAAGTAAATGACATTATTTGTTCATTCCTGGTAAGCTAACAAAATTGCCTATATCCACTGACCCGGAGCAACCACAAACTCATTGCAACGTCATTTTCACATTTCTTCTTGCTCTTATGTTTTAAACACCTTACAAACGAAAGGAACTATGTATTTTTTTTTTTTTAGAAATGGCAACACTTATATATTCCCACCATTCTTGACATTTTTTTTACTGTTTGTGAAAATATATATATATATATATATATATATATATATATATATATATATATATATATATATATATATATATATATATATATATATATAATTTTCACAAAAAGTCAAAAATAATGATTCATTGTTGTAAACAGTAAATGTAATAAAATCATTAGGTTGTGCGGATCCAGAATTTTTCTCTGAGGATATATGTATTGGTGGTCCGGGGGATTATTTCGTGTGCAAAGTGAATGCTTGTATTCACTATTATAATAATAATTTATTGAATTTATGACCCCCTTTACTCTCAATATGCGCATTGTTACTGTAGAGAATTGTTTGATTGTATTAATTTTTAATATGATTGGTTTGACCATATTTTATTTTATATACAACATAATGTGGGTTTCTACGACGAACTAGGTTTTCACCTAAATTAAAAAAAAAATCAAAATCAATTGCAGGCAAATCTTTTGAATTATAATTTTATTTGATTTTTAAACGGGGAAGATTTTTTTCGTTTTATCTGCAAAATGATTATTTAGAAAATAATCTTTTGCTATTGTCTGATACATATTTTCAAGTACAGGTGAATACATTAGTGGAATACCCAATATCCTTCCTAAGAGACAGGGTAAAGAATAAGGTTCCTGTGGCGAAACCTGTTCTACCACTACCAGCCCCTCCACCGGTTGCACCTATGTGAACGGGAAAGAAAAATGTGTATTTGGTGTGTAATTTGGTTTTATTTTGATAATATAGTTTAAACCTACCTTTTTAAATATAACAATTGTAGAATTCATTGATAAAAAGATTAGATATTTAAATTTGATCATAATGTAAGCCAAAGAAAAAAAAATAATAAACGTTTCATTTTGGCTTGCATGACGTTACTGACTTGTTCAATCCATTTTCATTCAGATGGCTAATTAATAGAATGTTATGTGTCCCTTTATATTTATTTGAAAGAAAAATAGGACGAAAACGTCAAACAAAAACGAAAAAAATATGTTGTGTATTTTATATTAGTGATGGAAATATGCAAAACTTGACAATTTCTTTTCTGGTGAAGAAAATTTTTTTTTTCATAATTGACATGTTTTTCCCAAACAACACAAATTAATGCTATGCTGCAAAAAAGGAAAACAATCAATGTGACTTTCATTCTATAGTTCTTTTTTTTATGAATTCAAAAGTACATTTATTGAATTTCAACAGAATTAAATAATTTTCAAAAGTCAGTGCCAAACGTTTTTCTGAAGCTTCTTTATGTAAAACAATGACAACAACGACAACAACGAACCTAGTAAATTTGCATATACATGTAATCACACATACTGTTCTCAAGTTGTAAGAATGAAAAAAAGACAATAACAAACCGTCAACCATCTCAAAAATCAATAAAACGAAATACAAATTCAAAGCAGAGCAACACGGACCTCCAAGATAGAGGTAGGATCAGGTGCCTAGGAGGAGTGAGCATCCTCTGCTGACCGGTCACACCCGCCGTGTGCTCTTTGTCGTAATCGGGAAAATAAAAACCGCAAAAGTCCGTAGACAATTAGGTAATTAATTATGGTCTAACAATTAGTATGAAAAACGTCAGTCAGCATGCGACTCAGTGGAAGATTGTATTTGCTGACAAGGTCGTCGTATCGACCATAGAACTTACGAAAAGATGACTTTAAACGAGACTCTTGATAGTCCTGTTTTATCAACTTGTTTGTCAGTAGCTTGCCTCGTCTTAGAAACTGTTCATACGAAGAGCATGCCCTTGCGTATCGAATTAACTGAGAGACAAAAACACCACATGCAGGTGATGAAGGTATATTGCTACATAAGTAAGGAAAGTTGACTATAGAAAAATTGAAGTCATCGCGTTTATCATAAAGTTTGGTTGTTAGGTTACCATCAATGTCCATTTCCAGTAAAATATCCAAATATGAAACAGATGACTCTGACTCTGTGGTATCTTTCATTTCAAGTTCACTGGGATATATCGAGTCGACGTAAGTATGGAAATAACAATTGTTAATTGATAATACGTCGTCGATGTACCTAAATGTTGAGTTGAAGGCCACAGCGAGTGATTTATTTTTTTCAAAAGCTAGGAAATATAAAATCGGGAAATTATCACATCCGTACTTGCAATCAACAAAAGCTAGCCAGATAGTCGACAAATCAGACTTATTTTGGGTCTATTCGTTTATAAAATACACATCACAGCCTGTTACGCCTCCTTTTCACAAACCCTGACATATGGTTTCTCAAATCCTGCTTTTTTTTAGAATGGTGCATCACGTGAAGGTATGTATACATGAACCAATATATATTTCCTTAATAATTAATGAACATAAATTTACGCAAAAAACATGTTTTCTTTGCCACTCTAATATGTATACTTAAATATATATACTTGCAGGAATAAAATTAACCTTTGTTTATCAATGACGTGTCAAATGTTGCAATATTCGATCTATGTTATTTGTATTGTATAACTGTTTATTTTTATTCTTTGTATTCTGTAATTTTTCAGTTCTTTTCTATAATGTTTATTTTTTTATTGTAATCTATAATTTTTTTCATTTGTACTGACAGTGCTGTATAATTATATTTGTATTATATGAGTTTAATTGGATAATTTTACATCTGAATTTGATAATTTCCGTTTGTATGAACAAAAATAATTAATTTGGAAGTGACGAGTATACCGCTTATTATTTTTTTTTCGAAAGGACATTAACATTTATATTAATTTCTTTAAAAGAAAAAAACACTTTTCTCACAGACTTGGACTTATCTTGTGGATATTTACCAAAAGGTGAACAATCAAGACAATTCTTGAAAATATTGATGTCAAATCACTCTTTTAAATACGTTATATAGAATATTATTTAGATGCCTGACTTTTACGATCGAAATAGTTTTTAAAGTTCATAATTTTGAATACACAGTCTGGATTTATAAAGGTCGGATATTTTGGAGGGAATACTCGCTTTGTCAATGATTCTTTGTCTTATACTGAGTTATATAATGTCTTGTATATAAGGTCTGCTAATTCTTATTGGTTTCAGAAAAAAAAGTATTTAGACTCTATGTCTTGGTCATCTATATCAAAAACTTTGAATTGTTTTGTCTTTAGGCAACATATAATTTGAAATTAAGGTTTTAAATACAAATTGCAAAGCAAGCATACTGCAGAGTTAACATATATAGAGGATCATATTGCTCTTGATTTATTCATCATATGTGCAGAAATCTTTTCAAAATATAGAAAGCAAAACAAAGATATAAAAACATACTCAGAAATAACACAGACCATGGAATTTCGCAATATGCTGATGATACTTTATAAGCCATTTATGTCTGGCCTAAATACTTGTTTGAAGCATAACAAACCAAAAATTTTTATTAAATAGTTTCTGGTCTTAAGATTAATACCTCTAAAAAAAGATGCACCAGTATTGTATGAAATTGGTTCATATTAAATTTCAAGTTTTTTTTACCAAACTAGATGATATTTTTTTAGACTGGGGATCCATGTCATTTAATTATTAGAAACTGAATTTTCTGTTGAATTTGATAAAATTGTTAAACATTGTGGCCTTATAAAAAATTGTTGCACTTTCTTAACAGTGGAAAAGACGAATTCTCACTCCATTGGTCGTGTTACAGTTACTAAAATTTTGCTTATTCCGAAATTTGTTCATAACACTTCCTTTCCCTAAAACGAAAACTATTCCATTTTTAAGTTAAATTACCTTGGTGTTTTGTTTTGTTTTGTTGTTTTTTTTTTATTTTTATTTTTATTTTTTGTTTTTGTTGTTGTTTTTTTTTTCAATCTTAAACAGATAAAGTTAAAAGGTATGTTATAATAGAACGCTTGCTTTGCAGAAAACAATGCATTTTGGACGGATGTTTCATTTTCTTGGATTTGTTTTATGAAGTCAACTATATTAATTTTAAAAAAACTGCTTCCAGATTTCTTCTTATTCCTGTATGGCACTGATTGATGGTTCTAATTCAGAATATTGCATTTAATTTTTCCTTTTGAAAACTATTTTTAAAAAATCAACATTAAAACCTCTGGCTAAACAGTTTGTGTGGAAAATGAAGAAACGACATAACATATTTTTTTCATGTGTTAAAGTGCAGACTTTGTGGAGTGAATTAAATCTACATATATAAAACGGATTTTTCAGAGAGTTTTAATGCGTCTATTTTTTTTTATTTTTTTTTTTATAAACGTCTATTGTCTAATTATATCTCAATTTATTATTTCCATTCCCCCAAAAATACATATCTACTTGCTTGATGCAAAAAAAAAAACAAAAAAATGCTGGCAATCTAAAGATACATTATTATATTGAAAAATATGCAACTATTTGAAAACAAAAAATGTACACCTTTAAAAAACGATGGGTCAAATGTAACACTATATTTGAATGGGCATATGAGCTTTTTAGTTATAAGACTAAAAGTCTTTGTTTTCTTTCCTCTTTTCATTAGGTTTCTGTTTACATTTTCCTGAGATATTGATTTATTTATTGATTTATTTATTTATTCATATTTATTTATTTAATAATTAAAAACTTAAGTAGAATAATTCAAAATAATACTCCTTAGTTATAAAACTATTTATTGAATATTTACATGAAGCTGTCACTGAATAGTAACAATATTAAAGTAATGCGAAGCGCAATGTGTGGGCAAATAGTGAAGTTTGCCGGATGCTTCTTCGGACACAATAGGGAAAAGAGTACTAGTTTATTTCTCGAAGAACTCAATGTTAATCTAAACATCCCTGGCTAGTTTGCTATTTTGCCTACAGACATATCCATGTTCACATCTGAAAGTTCATTCTAAGCGCTAACAAAATCACTAGAAATATATAGGGTCCAATGGCGTTTATAGGTCAAAATTGAGCTTGTTTACAACTTACAGCGATCAGCCGTGAATGAACCAAGTCTCGAAACTTACGCCCACCTCCGATTTTAACCCCTCTTATTTCTTTACCGTCTGCAGTACTTCTTCTTCCATCATTGAATGTAAACATTGATAAATTTGCTTTAAAATAATGATTATTTTAGCAATTAATGGAGCCAATCACCTAAACCCTACCTGTTTCTGATCAGCTTAATGTTGTTTTAACACTCTCCCACGTCAACATCCGGTGCATTGGTGCTCTCATTCCACAACTGTGATCGGCTGAAGCCGATCACAAAAATCATGACCCCTTGGCCATAAGAAATTAACAATTAATGTTTTCCTATTCATACACATAATACAAACTATTTGAACAAGTGTTTCTATGTACATGTATCTTTTGTTAGTCAAAAATCCTTAAATGTTTAAAAGATTTCAATCGACACATGAAGACTTACAATAACATAACATATCATTTTTGTGACTTAAGTGACCTCTGTTTTGTAATTTTTTTATACAATAACATTTTTCAAATCCCAATTATATAAAACTCTTTAAAAAATCAAAATTAAGTTTATTGTGAAAAATGTATATCTTAGAATATTGTTATAAAATGATTTAAAAAAAATTAACCTGTTATTATTGGACATGTATTTTGTATGTAAAATTTTCAGTATTTACTTTTTTTTGTTTATCATGCATACCATTTTAGGAAATTTTAATCTATAGTATCTGTGGTGTTAATTAACCATATATACAGTGTATGACAATTAACAGGCGCTTTTTTAGTACTTTTACATCATTCATTATTTGTTAATTCACAAAATACAGTCAGTATTTGGAAAATCAAAGAGAAAGCAAACATTTATCGACCAGCAGAAGATGTATATCAAGGGTGAGCAATTATTTTTAGCACGTGTCGAATTGTTAAAAAGTGTAACAGGAAGGTTAAAAACAAAACAGAGGGATTGTCTTCATGTCAAAAACATTGTTTCTGGGTTTTACAATTAAGAACAGTTCAACTATAAACATTAGTGACTGTTGGTGAAGGTTGTTCTTACCAGTATATACTTAGGTAACAGACAAGTTCGGTATGAATCAATTAAAAATCAGTTTAGAATATTTTTATTTGTATAATAATTATGTAGCTTATTTCCCCAAAATAAATGTAGAATGTGTATTTAAACATGTCCTTTCGTAAAGAACAGAAGTAATGCTTTATATGTTGAGAACACATAAATAATTTAGCACAATAAGTTATATTACATCAGGCGTGGGTCACAGGACTCTTCCGTTGTACATTCCAATTTCAAGAGGTTTTTTTTTATGAAAGACTCAAATTGTTCATTTTCTGAAGAGGATTGGTTCGTACGCTCAAGTAAGACCTTGATGTAAAAATGTTAATGCCTTGCTGTTATTTGAGTTTTTTAAATATTTTTTATCCAATAGCATTCGTCAAATGCAAATTTTAATTGTTTGACATTCGGTCAATGTTTATTTACATCCAGTCACCTTTTGGTTGCTTGATGTGTGGTTAATACTACATATGTGATTCATTCTGATAAACTTATTTTTTATTACATTCATTGCTATTAAATTCATAGTTAGATTCCATTAAAAAAAAAAGACAGCTTGTGTTTTACATATACAAGGGTCAGTCAAAATATGCATAGACAATGTCGCTGTCTATATCATATATTTTGCATGAAAAATATTACTAACACATTAGTTAATGCAACAACATTATTCTTATAGTATGTAAAGTTGCATTTTATTGTATGAAAAGGAATTTTTGTTACCTGATTTCAAAAACATGTTTTATTATTACGGAGCATAGTTAACGTTTAAAACATGACGTAAAGATGACGCATGGACAATTCATTAAAATATCCTATCTAAGAGGGCTGTTCAGAAATTATTCAGACATTTACTCTTATTCCCTTGGGAAAAAAGACAAACACTTGACATTTTACCAAAAAGTAAACCAGGATAGATTTTTGTTATGTGAACATTTTCTAGTCCATAGCATCATTAAATCATTCCTGGTAAGATGATAAAGTTGCCTTAGTCCAGTGACCCGGAGCAACCGAAAACTTACCGCAGCGTCATTTTAAGGCGTCTCATTGCTTTTATGTTCTAAACACATTACAAGCGAACGGAAATCATGAATGATTCTTCATTTATCATCTTTTGTGTTCATGCTAAGATGCTGACATTTACATATTCTCTCCATTCTTAATTTTTTGTGAAAAAAATCGAGTTATTTAAGTTGGTTTTCTGATGAATTCAATTCTACTACCTTGTACATCTTTGTTAACATTTAAGAAAACCTTGAACGTCAGACGACGTAACTACCTCTCCCGAAAAAAAAAGATTTACTGATAAATTAAATATATTTTCTTGCAGGCTATTTGGTATCCAAAACACGGTTTCCACTGCTCTAAACATGTATTGAATTTAAACACAAATGTCCGAATACCTTTTAACATCTTTGCATCATCGTGTTTAAAGTTTTCCTGAGCCGTGAGTTTTTCTGATCAAAGTTTGTCCGTTGTCTGTTGTCGGCGTCGTTGTTTTCGTCTTTGTCGTTGTCGTTATTATAATTTTTTTAAATTTTCGTTTTCTTCTCCAAAACCACTGAGCCAATTTCAACCAAACTTGGCACAAAGCATCATTGGATAAATGGGATTCAGGTTTGTTGAAATGAAGGGCCAAGCCCTCTTAAAAAGGCAAATAATTTTGAAAGATTGAACATTTGTTGGTAGTTTTAAAAATTCTCCTTCTTTAAAACTATTCGGCCGGAAAAGCTGATAGATGTGTGGAAGCTTTCTCAGGTAGTATGGATTCAAGTTTTTTTTAAAATCATCATCTCCGGGATAAGGGTAGGGTCAAAATGAGGTGTCGAATTTTTATAGAGACAAATCTTTAAAAATCTTCTTTTCAAAAACCATTTGGCCACAAAGCTGAAACTTATGTTGAAGCATCTTAAGGTGGTGTAGATTTAAGTTTGTTCAAATCATCTCCAGGGGTAAGGTGGGGTCACAATAGGGGTGAATTAATAAAAAAAAATCTTTAATAATCTTATTCTTGAAAACTGCAAGAGCAAAAGGAGCTCAATGCATAACTGAAGAATATGATGAGAAAAATTTGAATTTTTATTTAAAATCAAGATATGTTCTTTACTAAGTTGTCTAAATATTTTGTATTTGATACACTTAAGACTGTATAAAGCTTTTGTTGGATACTGTTGCTCAGGTGAGCGATGCTTTCCCTGGGCCTCTGGTTTAATTTGTTTTCCCGAGTTAAATTCATATCTATATAATGTTATTACATCTCGTTTCTCCCTGACTTCTTCACTTTACCGGTTTCACTCTCAGCCACAAAAAGGTTTCTTTTGTGTCCACACATAAAGCCCACGTATTATGCAAATGACAGTTGTCAATGTAGCAGAGAAATTGTCCGTCCTGGTCTATGATGTTGATGCGGTTGTTGTCCCAGTCTGCTGTCAGGATACGACTATGGCTGTTAGTGGTGATTGCGCATGGTTTAATAGTCCACTGATAGTAGAGGGAATACCAGTGTTGATAAATTGGAGTTTTCCAGCCTAACTGACTATCACTATCGTACCAGCTTACCAGCCCGCGATATATATGAAGGTTCATGTTCCCTTTGATATATTTAATGCCAAGTTGCATATGTGAATAGAGTTGTTGTCTTTTATCATTGAATTGAATAGTTTGTTTCTCTGTGGAGCCAAAGTAACGAACAACTTTTGCTTGTTTTTGTTTTGTTTTTATCATCGTCACAGCTCATGACAATTGAGATCACCAAAGGTGGAACAACGTGTGATTTGATGTATACATCCCCGTAGTCTAATTATTTTTTGTATCTGCGTATTCTTTAGAAAATTCAGAGTTCTAGCATCATGACTAGTATAAACTACATCCCAATCCATTGTGACTGCATGTCCTATGGATGGCCATTTCCCTGATTTGATTGTAATTGACTTCACTAGTTCCCCTACCAGTTTGTATGGCCTCATGATAATGTCAAAAACGTTCGTCAAGATATATCATCAATCAGACATGTCATGAGATGAAAATTTGTTGTTCATCAACAAACGTTTTGTTCAGGTCAGAAGTGTCAGCATCTGGGGAATCAATTGTATAGGAAGAGGAATCTCGGAATGACAATCAACCAGCAGTAGACATTATTAATAATTGGTAAACAATCAATTAATTTAGCTTTTCAGATTTCTGTACATTTATATATTTTATAGAGTAGAGTTAATCGTTATACCACAAACCACATGCATTCCATGTAAGTGACTGTGCAACTTATATAAGTAAGTGATACTTCTACTTACTTACATTTATGGTATTAGCATGTTTCTAACATAGGAGTCCCCTTTCTGGTCTTGTCACCTGTGTTAGAACACGCGTTTATTAACACGTGGCGGATTTAGGAATAACTAGCCATCCCTACCCTTTGTCGACCTTTAATTTTTAAGTTGATATTTAAGCATATAATCCTTATTTTTTTTAAAATATATAGTATCATTACTGCAGCATTGTGTGCTTACAAATTGAGTAAAGTGCGTTAGCGCGTTATGAAAAATTGTATGCATACACCGCTGCAGTTATAAGACTATATCTTTAAAAAAATAAGGATTTAATGCTTATATTTACATTGTTTAACTTCTTGCTTTGTCTGCAAATGTGATTTATACCTTAACAACCTTATTTATCCTAAGAGTACGTTCATATAAATGGAAGAGACACTGTAACAGCCACAAGCGTGAGCATTTATTTTCGCTTGTGACGTTGCATTTTAGAGCGTTCAACGTTTGTGACGTCATAATAAAACTCATCGTGTTTACCTTTCAGTATTTTGTGTGCTACAGCGTTATAACTGCAGTAGCTTTTCACACATTTTACATGCAAAAAATATGTGGAATGTAAATAAAATAAGAGGTGACAAAAATTCATTAGTGGTGTATACACTGTTTACACCTCCTCTCGCTGCTCTCGGTATCATTTTATTAGATAGCAAATACATTTATCTACTATGGGGACTATTACTTTGAGGAATAAATATTTCAATCGTAAGATTTAGAAAAAAACAATTTCTTCATTGAACAGTTGTTGAAAAAGAACAGGAAAATACGATAAGTGGTCAGGGTTGTTATTAAACGTTATATTTATTAAGGTCTTCCGTTTCCAACGGAATACCTTATTGTTTTTTGCTTTGTTTCTTTTTCCCTATTCTTCAATATAATTATTTTTATTTCTTACAAGTTTTGGGCACGCAAGATCTCGGAAACTACTCGATCGATTTTCATGAATCTTTGCGATCTAATAGATAATGATATGAACCTTATTGCGAATTTTTGTATTGATGACGTCACTTCCGGTTTTTAGCTATCGTCGTTTAAGCGATTTTCTGAGGGGTATTTTGTCGGCAGAACTCCTCTTAAACTATAGCAGATATAAACTTGAAATTTTCAGTGATGCTAGACGAAAGACTGAAATTGTGCATGAAGGTTTAAAATCATATATATCGCCAAAAGCGTCGAAGCTCGCCTGGACCCGAAAATTGAGATTTTAAATGCGTCATCATTTTTCGAGGTTTTCTTTGCTTACCTCTTTTTTAGGAAAAATTTTTGTTAAGACATATAGAGCAAAAAAAATTATTTTTAAAAAAGCTTTCGTTTAAAATTTGGAAAAAAGGGCTGCCCCTTAAATTAGGGATCAAGAGGACTCTAAAGTCTTTCATCCATAGCACTTTACTAAGAAATATTTTGTAATATGTTATAGAAGCAAACATGTGTATCGTACAGTTTTTTAACTATACATTGTAGAAATTTTCTCATTTATTACGTAATTAGGGGTTTTAAGGGAACAGAAGGCAAAAACTTTGACTACTTGTATCTCAAAAAGTACAAATATTTTTAAATTCAATATAGAGAAGAAGATGCTTAGAATGATGTTCTAAACAATATTCAACCCTAACATTTTCTTAAATGGCCCCGATAAGGAGATATGGGATCGGCCCCTAAAATGATTTTTTTCCCTGGAAACTCAAGAACGGTAAAGAACTTATAAACACTTTTTTAACAAAATGTGTTCAATACCTAGAGACCTTTAATTTGATAACAAGAAATAGGGGTGGTTCCTCAAATAAGGGGCCAAAGGGCTCTAAAGTCTTACTTTAATAGAACTTTAGTGAGAAATATTTTGTAATATATTATAGAAGCAAAAATGTTTATCATACAGTTATCAAACTATACATTATAGAAATTTTCTTATTCGTTACGTAATAAGGGGTTTTAAGGGACCAGAAGTCAAAAACTTTGATTACTTGTATCTCAAAAAAATTAAAATATTTTTAAAAGGAATATAGAGAAGAAGATGCTTAGAATGATGTTCTTAACAATATTCAGCCCTCAACATTTTGTTAAATGGCCCCGATAAGGAGAAAAAAGGGCCAGTCCCTGAAACGTTCTTTTCCAAATAACTCAAGAACGGTAACACATTTCTAAACACTCAATGAACAAAATGTGTTTAAAATTTAAAGTACTTTCATTGGATATCGAGAAAAAGGGACTGGCCCCTTAAATAAGGGATCATGAGGGGTCAAAGGTCTTTCAAGCACAGCTTCTTACTGATGAATATTTTGTAATATCTTAAAGAAGCCAAAATGTTCATCTTCCAATTATTTATCCATACATGATAAAAGTTTTCTCATATAGTACGTAATTAGGGGTTTGAAGGGGTTAGAAGTCCAAAATTTGATCATTTATATATTAAAAAGGAGAAATATTTTGAAAAGCATTTTTGGAAAGAAGATGCTCAGAATGATGTTATTAACCCCTATAATATTGTTTTTGGCCCCTATAAGGAGATAAAGGGTCGGCCCCTTAAACAATCTTTTCAAGAAATCTCAAGAACAGTAATGAAATTCTTAACATTTGTAAACAAAATGTGTTTAGAATTATAAAACCTTTTATTTTATATCAAGAAATTGGGGCTCGCCCCTCAAATTAGGGGTCAAGAGGGGTTTATTTTTTTTCAACCAAAACTATTATACCTCAAACAAAATAGTCTCTGGCCCTTAGAATGAAGAGCCCTTTGTTCTATTTCCAAATCATGTTAAGCCGTTGAATAGCAAAATCAAGGTCATACATGGATGTCAACTTCTTAAATCGGACGGAAGACCTCCTCGTTGCTCGCAACGAGATCGTGTCTAGTTTAATTTATTTTTTATTTGAAAAAAAAAATATAAAGAGATTTTTATATAAAATTATTAATAACACATAAAAAAGAAACCCAGTGTTAATTAATTAATACATTTTTAAGGAATTCAAATAAATACACTATAGAGCAATCCACTGCCAATTTTTTTCCACTCAGCAATTAAAAATATACTCAATTTAATCTATTTAGTAATATAAATTACATGCATCATGAAACGTAAAGTTTACTTTATTTCGAGAAAAAAACCCAGAAAAAGCTACAACTTCAATATACAAGATAGTACCTATTTCTGTAGAGCTGACATTGTGACCCTCTTTTAATTTTGTTGAAACCATATCAGATAATCTATCATTTGCAATCGCAAATGGTGCTGTCCAGTATTAATTATAGCTTAAAATTCTAAAAAAAAAAAAACAGATTCTCGCGTTAACTATAGTTTACAGATGTGAAAAATAGATGAATTTTATTCACTATCAATGGTAGTTACCGGTACGATCAACTTAGTGTATCGTATGTGAAACTACGTTTAGCTCGCTTTTTGGGGAATTTATCTTGCCATAGCAAGCCTCACATGAATTATACCTTTATTTTTTTTCTACACTTTCTGATTGGATGCTACAAAGAAATTTAATTTAATAGATCATTCAAGTACGTGTCATATCTGAAATATGTTTTTTTTTCGTTCAAAGAATATTTGCCTTTAATTATTTTACACTATTTTTATTGTATTTTTATGAGAAAGAACTTAGTATATAATTTCTTTTGGTTGCAAGCATGGTATTGTAGAGCTTAAAATTTGGTGTGAATAAATTTCTGATATTAATATTTCATAAATCTTGTCAAAATATTTTAGCACGCTATTATTCTAATATTACTATTATTCTAAATTTAACTTATGAATTGTGTAGGTAAGTGGTTTTAACAGTGCGTTTCATATGAATTTGGTACCTTCTTGAACAAAAATCAAAACACATGGTCCCGCAGTCGTCGCTTACATTGATATTAGTCTTTTTTCTGACGTCGCATAAAAAATGTGAAGGAAATATCATCGTGGGCGATGGCTGCGAACAAATTCTCAAATTTGAAAATCCAAGGGAAAAAATATGCTTTTAAAGAAATAACAAAAAAATACACCCATGTGACGACAAACATTCCCTTGTATACATCCAAATAGAAAACTATTTGTAGATTTTTAATTTTTGAGTATTCTTGTGTAAATGAATGTCTTATTATCAGTTTTCATAATATCTTTTAAAAAGACTTTAAAATACGGAAAAATAATGACTGAAACTAATTGTTCTTTCCCACATAAAGTCATTAACATATCTTGAAGATTTTAAATGAAATAAGTCAATAAAATAACGTTAGAATATACGTATACATGTATTTTGATTGATTAAAGGGACCTATACGCGATTTTAGATTGATCTTTTTAATGTTTAAAATGGGTATACTTGTCCATTTTAAATAACCGACCATTATTTTAGCGTTAAAATTCATGTTGTAAGAGAGAAAAAGAGGAAATATTTAATGTTATGCAAAAATTCATTTATATTAATAGTAAAATTACCAAAAATACACCTCGGACCCCACCCCCTCCTGCATGCACAATTACATGTATTACACTGGACCCCCCCCCCCCCCCCACACACACACACACACTCCTCATGGATAAATAAACATCAGAATATTTTGATAACAATGAAAGCCTGTACATGTAGTTGCAACAAAGAAGATTGTAAACAGTGGAAAATAAATGACATAATTATATTGCACAGTGATTTTTCAATGCAGAACTGCCAGGAAGATATAATTACTGGTTTAAGGTGGTATAAGACTCGATATTTATGTGGATAAATGAGTTATAATCAAAATTCTTTCATGGTGACGTTTTAGAATTTTACAATACATGTATCTGGCAAAAAACAAGTTTTAATAAGTTTTAAAATTTTTTGGAAACTTAAGTAAAAAATAGAAAAGCCCCAGCAGGATTTGAACTATCTACAGACACGTAGTTAACGCTCTAATCCATTGCGCTTCACTGCTAGGTAACATTTTTTTTTTGGGGGGGGGGGTGAAATATTATATTTATATTTTATTGTTTATTTCAATAGGGAGTACATCACAATATTGAGGTGTCCTGTACCACCTTAAAGCTGAAATGTGTGTTTTACATGGTTATTCAACTAAATAAAATAGTGCAAGGGGTTTTGAAGAATTAAGTCATGAAAATACATGCATGTTACAAATAACTGATCTACAGGTCGCATTAGCGGGTATTAGTTTTCTCCAGTTCTCCGATTAGATGGGTTTCACGTGGTGTACATACCGGTATGTTTTCCATATGCAAAATAGGATTAATTAACATGCGTAAACGTTTTTTTTTTGAGATTATCAGCTAAAGGACTTCATATTGTGCTCTAATTGGATTATCAATATGATGTTGACAAATATAGGTAAGCATAATACGTGTAGTAGCACAATATTATGAGACACCGGTATACATAAGTGTTACTTTCACTTTCTAAATAAGTGATCTCCCTTTGCCAGCACCATAAGATCATCGTTACCTATCCTATTACATTTGTACAGAGTCTGTCATTTTAATTGCAAAAGTTATTTTTGTCATTTGTTACACTTAAACTTATTGACCCTAAGACATTTTGTATTAAATTTGTGTATTACATGAAAGTAAGTGTAGAGACTTATCATGTTTATATGAGTAATAATGGGAAGGAAGGTGTGTTTTTTCTTAATGTATTATGATGCATCAAATATAATGTACATTTAGGCCTTGACCCTATGGGATTGTTCTGACCCCATGAAACAGGAGACTATCAAATATCTGGAAAACTGTTGAGATCCCCACCACTAAGTCATATATATTCTTTTTCTAATGTCATTATGATTCATCAAATGGTGTAAAGTACATGACCCCCAGGAGTTGTCTTTAACCCACCCCCAACCCCCGAAATAGGAAAGGATGATCTAGTTTGATAACTTTGGAGATCTCCATCCCTCAACCATATTTATTCTTGCTCTTTGTGTCATTGCGCCTCAAATGGAACATAGGTCATGCCCCCTTCGAGACACCCTGACTTTCCAGAACTGGAAATTATAAAGTATTTAAGGTCTTCCGTTTCCAACGGAAGACCTTATTGTTTTTGCTTTGTTTCTTTTCCTCTATTATTAAGGTCTTCCGTTTTCCAACGGAAGACCTTATTGTTTTCGTTCGGTTTCTTTTTCCCTATTATTATTATTTTTTTTTTTCTTACAAAATTTGTGCACGCGATTTTTCGGAAATGGCTCGGCCGATTTTCATGAAACTTTCAGATCTTATAGATAGTGATCTGAACTTTATATATATTTTTTTATTTTGATGACGTCATTTCCGTTCTTGAGATAATGACGTTTTAGCGATTTTCAGGGGGTCGTCTTGTCACTCGAACTCCTCCTAAACGATAAAAGATATCGAATTCAAATTTTCAGGAATTGTAGACGAATGATTGTGGTTTTGCATAAAGTGAATCATTTATGTCTGGCACAAAAGGCGCCGAAGCTCGCCTGGACCCGAATATTGAGATATAAAAAATGTTGTGATTTTTCTTGGTTTTCTTTTTGTATCTCTTTTCTCGAAAATATTTTGTTAAGACATGTTGAGCAATAAAAATTTTGTTTTACAGGATCTTTTGTTTGACATCAAGAAAAAGGGGCTGGCCCCTTAAATTAGGGACCTAGAACCCTTGAAAGTTTTCACTTTATAACTCAAAAGCGGTTAAGATTTCGATATGGCTGTCGCTGCAAAAGTTGTTCATTATGATCTTATTAATGTTGTAAAAATAATGTTTTGTTCGGGTATTGGGTTATATGAGTGGAAAAAGCTAGACTTGTTATCATGTATTTGTGTTTTATTTGGCAAATAAACTGGGTATTTGTATAACTAACATGAAGGGTACCAGTTTACATACGGAAAGTGTTTAAACATTTTAGTTGTTTTCTAGTAAAACACATTATGGATAAAAGAACTGCTTCTATGCAATGCATTTGAGTCGCATTTAAAACTAACTGGATTCGGAGCTATGTATGTGAACAATTACGTAACCGATCCCTTGCCCGCGGCCGAGAAAATAGGTCGCAGCTGGACTAGCGAGCGGTCTACCGTTATCCAATACACAAGATTTGCGCTTTCCTGTAATGCACAAATTAGTTTATTTATTTAGCTGCAAACACAAAAAATTCCGATTTTAACGATTTTAATAGTAAATAAAAAAAGATTTTACCTTAACTTACTACCATAGACAGTGTGCCAGCTTACATGAGGAAAGTGTTTAAACAGTTTAATTCTTTTCTGGTGAAACACATTATGGATAAAAGAACTGGTTCTATGCAATGCATTTGAGTCGCAGTTAAAATCTAGCTGGATTCTGAGCTGTGTGTGAAAACAATGATATAGTATCCGATCACTTGCCCGCGGCCGAGGAAATAGGTCGCGACTGGACTAGCGAGCGGTCTACCGTTATCCAATACACAAGATTTGCGCGATGTTGTAATGCACGCATGGGTTTATTTATGTAGCAATAGTAAATGAGAAAAGATTTCATTTGCGAAGGAATGCGGTTTTGGTCTCGTAATAAAAAAAATATATATATAGTATGACTGTCATTGAAAAAAGCTGTTCTTTGTGATCTTAATTGTCTTTGTCATAAAATAGTTTTAATGTTAAAAAATAAATTCAGTTATCAAACTGCAAACATTTTCAACTTACCACGTTGAGTGTATATTTCGTAACACGGACCGAGGAGATGCCGCACTAGTGGACAACCGATTCGCTGTAGTATAGGACACATGCTTCTCGTGTTTATACGTTATCAAACATTTGAATGCTCATTGATTCTTTGTAAAATTATTTTCATTTTCAATTATATTGGTTAACGATGCATCAAACCATTGATTTAAATCATAGTGCGTAAAATAAAATTAAAAAACTGCCATCAATAAATATAATACATGTACAACGTTTTACAGTCGTACGTACGAGTTGAAATGTAAACACATTTTCGTGTCTATTTCTGACATTTTGCTGGTGAGAATTTAATGCATTACACTACCCAATGCAACAAAATATAGGCGATATTAACAACATGATTTTATACCAACACACACATCTTAAGTATCTCTAATCTGTGATAATTCTATTGAGTTAAGAGAGAGAGAGAGAGAGAGAGAGAGAGAGAGAGAGAGAGAATTAAGCGAGTGTATTAAGTAAAAGTTGAATAATATATGAAAAGCGTTCGAGATAAGGCAGTTAAAGTGTTACAATGTTATATGTTTGCGGTTGGTGCGGGCACTATAAAACAAACCATTTTTAAACAAGTTATTTTATTTACATTCAGGCCGTAAAAGAATAAGGGTCACACCTTCTCAATGGCGGTCTGATTCATTAAAAAGCATACTTATTGCTGAATTTTTTCTCTCATTAATTAAATTCTGTTTTTTGTTACTGATTATGAAAGAATATTTAATAAAACGTCTGTATTATGTATTTGCTGTCTGATAAGGACTGTTTTTCCCCCAAAGGAAGCGATCGGCGCGATCGCGTAAAGAACGTTCTGTATAGTACAACACCTAAAAAAAAATAGAGCATTTTGACAGAATAATAAGCAGCTCTGTACATGTAGCCATACAACATGGATACCAAACGTACTCCCGCAGTTTCCTGAATCACGGCCTGAAAAAAAATGTGGTGACCTTTAATCTAACTATCTTATTTTGGCAAAGAATGCGTATTTTTTTATAGCAAGACTTAACGGTATAAACTTAAAGGAGTTGCTAGTTGGATCTATATTCACAGTTGCTTAAATCAATAACAACGACAGAAAAACTGGTCGATAATTGAGCATTAATTACCTCGCAGCAGGCCGACCAATCGATAAGTAGCCGGACTACGGGAGATAACTCTCACTAATTTATAAGCAGCCGGTTTTTTCATCGCGGCCGGTTTACAGAATAGACAATGTCCGGATTGCACAACATTTTTTAAACAAAAATAATATGAAAATATTTAGGGGCGGAATAATGTCGCCGGATTGGACAGCATGCGGGAATACACAACATCCGGATTCAACAAGTTTCAACATGTATATTATTTTTTCATTGAAATATGGCTTAATTGACCGGGAAACCTACTGCAACGTATATTTTTACACACATACTCAGCACTATCGTTAAAAGCGTACAATTATTTTATTGAAAATCGGACCAAGCAGCTTTAACATTAAGATTTACATGTGTAAGACACTTTATTTGCCAGGTGCATGATCCTGTGCATGAAATATTTCAATACCTGTTTATTTCTCCAAATGATCTCCAATTCCATTCACAACTCTTGTTGTTGATTACTTTTGTTTACAAGTTTATCTAAAGAAATCAATTCATGTGAAATATCGTAAATTAATTACACGATTACGGTTGTCTTCACATGACTTAAAGATTGAAACAGGGAGGTATGTTATTTAACACGTGATTGTCGAAAATGTGACTTTTGTAACTTGAATTGAAGATGAATTTCATTTTTTTTTACATTTTTGTCCATCACTTTGTAGTTTAAGAGAAAAGTATATTAAAAAATACTACTCCCGAAAACCAAGTGTGTATAAAGTTATACAGTTACTGTCTTCCTCAAATACTATAAAACATTGTAATTTTGGGAAATATCTATATTATGCCAAACAGCATCGAACTATTAATGTGAATAATCAAAATTGATAATGTACACTTTGTATATTGCTATCCTATTATATTTGAAATGTATTTTTACACGTATAACCTATGAAATATTTGTCTCATGGAATAGAGAACTTGAACACAACTCTTATCATTCAAAATCACGTGAGGTAAACAACATTTCAAATTTTAAGTCGAACTAAACTGTTATGTATCCAAGGAATCTATTGATTTTATCATGTATCACATGTATTAGCTTCTTAGGGGTTTAACGTCCAAAATTTTGATCTACCATATATCATTTGATATTTGACCTTAAATTGATATCAAGAAGAGGAGGTTTGCCTCTCAAATTAAGGGACCAGAGGGCTCTAAAGTATTTTATCTATATCTCTTTACTGAGATATATTTTATGAAAGGTCATGAAAGCAGACATGTTACCTTACAGTTATGTATCCAAACAATGTAATGATTTTATCATGCGTTACGTAATTAGATGTTTTCAGAGGTCAAATGTCCAACATTTTAATCACCCAAATATCAGAAATGAAATATCTTTGAAAATGCAGTATAGAATAAAAGATGCTCAAAATGATGTACTAAACAATATTCATCTTTCAAATGTCGTTAAACGGCCCCTATAAGGAGATAAGGGATCAGCCCATAAAACTATCTTTCCCATATATCTCAGGAACGGTAATGAATTTCTAAACACTTGTTGAACAAAATGTGTTTAAAATTAAACGACCTTTCATTTGATATCAAAAGGACTGACCCTTTAAATTAGAGATCAAGATGGACCTAAAGTCTTTTATATATATTGTTATTAACTGAGAGATGTTTTGTAATAGGTTATAAAAGCAAAATTAGATATAATACGTTTATATATCCTAACAATATAATGATTTTCTCATGCTTTACCTAATAATTGGGGTTTTTAGGGCCCAGAGGTAAACATGATTAATTTTTTCTATCTCAATTGGAAGAAATGCAAGTATATAAAAAAGCAACGTAAGAGAACTTATAAAAAGCATTACAGGTAGGCATTAGTACTCAACTCCTTTTTCCAGATCATGTTTTGTTGTCGAAAATTAAAGTTGATGACGTCATATCACCTTCTAAAAATCGGACGGAAGACCTCCTCGTTGCTCGCAACGAGATCGTGTCTAGTTATTATTATTATTATTATTTTTTTTTTTCTGTCACGGTTTCTCAAAAACGCTTTAACCGATTTTGATGAAACTTTTAAATCTTATTCATGACTAAATTTGTAAGAAAATTACACGAGGTTTTCTTGGTCGTCACTTCCGGTCCCGCGATATTAAAAATTTTATGTTTTCGCTTGTTCACGATTTTTCTCCAAAAGTATTCAAGATAGAACTTTCAAATTTTCAGGGATGATAGAGAGTTGTCTGCCGCAGTGCCCTTCGCATATCCGAACGTCCGCCGTCACTTCCGGTCGTCACCGGAAGGAAACAAAAAATTATCATTTTTCAACTTTTTTGATTTTAATTTTTTTTATTTTATTATTCGATCGAGACGCGTTCAAAACTTCAGAATATGAAATCCGTTTTAAAATCGATCCCCGCATTCATGAGATATTAGGCTTCAAAGTCTTGAAGTGAGAGTCCGCGTAGCTCAGTCGTTAGAGTGGTGGACTTGTGCCCAGGCGACCCGGGTTCAGTCCCCGTGTGTCGAACTTTTTTCTTTCTTAATTGTGGTTTGTTTTAGGATTTTAACTTGAAAATGATGGCTTAAAATGTTTTCCGTTTAAATTTTATCGTAAATCAAAATAATATCGGGGTTTTTTCAGTACAAATATAGAGCCCGGTTAGAAATACCGTTAATTTCCTGCTATGTGACAGTCTTTTTTTTCAGCAGCTATTTAAATTCAGACGCTTGTAGCAACGCCGGCATCAAAGTCATGCCGCCGAAGCACCCCTGTAATACGACCGCATTAGAGCTCGCCGGGTCACTTTGCCGGCATCAAAGAAATGCCGCTATCTCAATGTCTGTGTGCACTCAACTATTAGCGACTGCGGGTATGAAATAACCCGTTCTCCTAACTTATGCTTATGTTTCAATTATCAACATGACTATAAATTGAGGGCTGTTTAATGTTTCTCCACATACATGGATACAGGCATGCATGTATACATGCGTTTATTGACAAATGTGTTTTTTACAGCTTATATACACATTTGAATTGTATATTTACTTATTCTCTCTCTCTCTCTCTCTCTCTCTCTCTCTCTCTCTCTCTCTCTCTCTCTCTCTCTCTCTCTCTCTCTCGTCATGAGCAGTGAATGTCTGAACTCCGCCTCTACGATGAAATGTGGGGATAACGAACTCTCTCTCTCTCTCTCTCTCTCTCTCTCTCTCTCTCTCTTGACATACTATTGAAAAAAGTCATTCTAAACACAAGAATAATTTTAAATGTTAGTACATGTTTCAATATGAAAAATATTTGTTTTTCGACCCGCAGTTAGCCATTTTATCTATTTGTAATGCAGTTGCATCGTTGAATTCTGATTCACTGTTGTTGCATCGGAATGTCTTTGATGCCGGCGAAGTGACCGATGATCGAAATACGTCACAATACGGATTTTACAATATTGGATTTGACTTTTACATAGCGTTTTAGATATCCGGTATTGCTTTTGCTCTATATTTAAGAGTGTTAAGAATTGGTAGAAAGAACAACTATCTCTATAGTCTTTTTTAAGGTGTATTCAAACGGAAGACCTTTTGTTGCTCGCAACAAGCGTCTAGTTTATTATTATTATTCATATGTAGTGTTTGACCAATGTGGGTAATTCCTAGCCTAATAATGACCCTGCTTTGTTTAGGAGAATTGAATGAAAAAAACCCTGAGACTATAAAAAAAAACCCTGAGAAAACCCTGAGAGACCCTAAGGTCGGCACTGAGAGTACTGAGGAAACCCTGAGAGACCCTGAGGTCGGCACTGATGATACTGAAAAAACCCTGAGAAACCATGAGGTTTGCACTGAGAGTACTGAGGCAGCCCTGAGAGACCCTGAGGTCGGCACTGAGAGTACTGAGGAAACCCTGAAAGACCATGAGGTTTGCACTGAGGGTACTGAGGCAGCCCTGAGAGACCCTGAGGTCGGCACTGAGAGTACTGAGGAAACCCTGAGAGACCCTGAGGTCGGCACTGATGATACTGAGAAAACCCTGAGAGACCCTGAGGTTTGCACTGAGGGTACTGAGGCAGCCCTGAGAGACCCTGAGGTCGGCACTGAGGGTACTGAAGGAAGCCCTGAGAGACCCTGAGGTCGGCATTGATACGAATAATTTAAAATTACTTCAAGTATTTAAGAGCCATTCTCTGTAAGCATTTAAACATTTGTATAGGAGGTTCGGCACGCATAGTCACCGATTTTCCTCAAATTTTAATATGATGCATATTATCATATACCTATCATAAAAACACTAAAAGTTGGTTGCTAGGCAACTCCGTTACCATGGATACACATACCCATCATTCTTAGCACAAAATGGTCTTAATTTTTATTGAAGAACACACTTTTTCTGCTTAAATATTTATTTCAATTAGATTTGGTGTGATAAATCTTCATCAAACTCTCAAAGCATCACATCTTAACTATTGAATAATACATTTAGCAAATCAAAGTATTTATTTTTCTTTATTGTACCAAGGGCTTAAAAGTACTTGGTAAACGACTTTGTAAAAAACCTAGAAATGAGGCATTTTTGGTGATGCCCTGTAAATTCTTGCGGACAGGTTGATGCAAACCGACACCAATCCTGTAATGACTGGGTCTTCTGTTATCAGAAACAATCAAAACATGATGGGGAAGTTTCCTCAAAGTTGTTGTATCCATGGAAACAAAAGTGTATATTTTACAACTTTCAAACTTTTTAAAACCCTTACTATGATTCATAAATATGTGTAAATTATGTCCTTTTAAGAAGAAAATATGTGAAATTCTACATATCCAATGAATTGAGAGTGTTTGTAATATTGGTTTATAAATTATTGAATCTAGATAAGAAATATAGACAACCGTTACCATGGAAACATTAGAAACAATTTCGTTCAATTCTATGTATTATAGCCAGTTTATGTCTTTGTATCTTATTTCATTATGTAATGATTACCAAATTTTAATGAAAAACAGAAAAGCATATTTTATCAAACTTATGTTTTTAGCTCATCTGAACTAAAAGCTTTTTGTAGGGTGTCCGTCTCTGTCTGTCCGTCCATCCGTGAACTTTCCACATTTTTAGCTTTTTCTCCAGAACCAATGAGCCAATTCTAACCAAACTTTGCACAAATCATCACAAGATTTAGGGGGTTCAAATTTGTTAGAATAAAGGGCAACACCCTCCTGGGGAGGAGTAATAAAGAATTAAACATCTGCTATGACCTTAACATTTGACCTTGAAATTGGTTCAAGGTCACTGCACACTTTTTACATAAAAAAGTTCTGTTTATGAAAAGTATGCGCCAGACAGAGCTAAGAGGAGGGTGTATATGCTTAGAATTTTTTAGAGTAATCTGATATGACCTTCACCTTGGACATCATTCAAGGTCACTGCACATGCACTCTGTGAGTGAAGTATGAGTTAGAGTAGACCAAAGAGAGAGAAGATACTCTGGAAAAGTGATCTTAGATGGACAGATGGTTGGATGGATGAATGTACAGACAAACTGATCACTATATGTCACATTCAGAGCAGGGTCCTTATTTATAATTATTAAAAATTTGCTGGCATTCTTTAAAAAAAATTCTCAAAAATCATTTGGCCTAAAAAGCTGAAACTTGTGTGGAAGCATCCTCAGGTAGTGTAGACTCAAGTTTGTTCAAATCATGATTCCTAGGAGTAGTGTGGGTCCACAATTATAGGGGATGAATTTTAACATGGAAATAAAAAGAAAAAAATTCAAAATGTTCTCGAAGAAAAAAAGTTTGATGTTTAACATGATAATATGTGCAGAAAATTTTAAAGATCTTTTTAAACAAGATATACTCTACTAAATTGTCAAGATACATTGTTCTGATTTCATCAGAGTTATGGCTACAGTTGCTCATGTGAGCCATGAAGTCCTTAGATCTCTTGTTGCCTAACTGATTGCTATGGTAACATTTTATTATATGATGGTAAGAAAGATCATAATGCTACATGTACATGTATTCATTATTCAGTGCGAAAAACCAGCCGACTTGTTCCTTGATGTTAAATTTTCCTTGATGTTAAATTTTCATTCAAAGAATTAAATGATTAAGGTAACAAAATATATTATGGTAATTATTACATGTACCAGTTATTAATAGTATTCTGTTATTAATAGTATTCTAATATAAATTATCATAAATCCTTTGCCATCTTCTTTGTCAATCCCTCAAGTTATTGTTGCAGCACTAACAAAATCATACAACTGTATTTTATTTATTTATAACTTTAATGAATTTAAAAAAATGCATAAAGATAAGAATGCTGAAATTAAGTTATTTTAAAAATCAAGTGTACTGGTATATATATATATATGTAAAAATATAATGATATCAATCATATGTACTTGTAAGTAATGATCAATGTGTTGATTTATTATATTCTATGTTTATGAATGCTTGCATTTTTCTTAGCTGCAAAATAAAATTAAGAGTACTTCTAATTATAAATATGTTGGTCAGAATCCAAATTGTTGTAGTTTCTATTTCTTCATTTCTTGAAATGTCAATTCACTCACTCAAACAACTTGAATTTTTAATTCATGGATGAACCCATATGCTTATAACCAAGCAGTGTCTAGAAAAGTTTAAAGAACTCTTAAAAACTTGTGTGAAAACTGCTACTCAGCATACATGGTTATTTTTTAGTTACCATAAGTACACTTTTAATACCAAATAAGTCCTAGTATAGAACTGGATTCTAGTCCCCTTAGATCAAAGTATTTACAAGGCTGCTAGTTTCATTCCATATTTCCTATTTAACTATAATCAAGGATCATGAATTTTCAAATTATCTTTTTTTTTAAACTTTACAATCTATATTATACAAGTACCCGATATGATAACTATTAATTATTAATATAAATTATTAATTTACATGCATTATTTACAAAAATAAAATTTATAATTCCTGCAGGTTACCCATGCAGAGAATTTTTAAACATTTTCATCCAAATATTTAGGTAGAATTTGTATTTATTGTTATTTTTACATTCCCAATGCATATAATATTTCATTCCTTTCATCGGTTCATACCAATTAACAGTTTTGGCTGAATCAGAATGGCTCATTTATATAGAACTCAGCATAGGAGTTATTAATGAAATATAATTTCTCAGCAGAAAAAAAATATTACTTTCATCAAGTTAAAATATAAATTCATTACTGTGTAATTCTATGTACACATTCAGATACTAATGTTGGTATCATGAAAGCATTCAGTTAAGAAATTATCCCAATTGTCATAAATTTAATGCTGATTTCATTTGTTTATTATAAGTATAAATCTTGATGTATGTGCATGAACTTCAATAGATAATAAAAGTAAATTAAGGTAACTCCTATCATAATACAATGGACCCCACAATAAATTTTAAATATGATTTTTCAGTGTTTTCTTGGGTAGGCCGGATTTATTGTCATTTTTTGGTTACTTCTCTTTATGAAATTTGTGTAATTCTAAATACAACCGGGGAAGTGATCCTGACTCCTGACACCCCTATAGATCAGTGCGTGTAATGGCAAATTATTTAAACTCAAGTTTTTCAAGAAATAAAAAGTTAAAAGATCTGTGTATCATATTTACAGTCCATCCCATATCTCAATGACAATTATTGGCATAAAGACCAGTAAACACAAGCCAATTTAAAACAAATGCCTATCAATACAGTACCTACATGCATTTTTATTTATTGATGTGAGTATATGCTTGGAAAAATAATCCCCCCAAACAGTATAACAATTGGTTTAATTGGTAACATGTTTCAACTTTCTTAATATAGCAGGAAACTAATTTTAAGAAAGTAACAAAATTCTCTACTCCAAAAATTTAGAAACTATACCTCTGACTGTTGATTGTATTCCCCACATGCATGAATGCATTCTACATAAATGTACATGCAACAAGCAGTTGTAATATTTTAAAAATGAATACATGTACATATAAGCATATGTGAAAAGTGTTTGGATTTTCTAACTTACAAATGATACATATGTGTTTTTGTGTGTATTTCCCAAGCTTTTGTGGTGAGGGAGGGGTTTCTTTAATTAAGGAAATAATTTTTATATTATTAATAGAATACCAGGATATGTAATAGCTATATTTTTGCAAACCGTTTTTTTTTTTTCTTTTTGCTTACAGATTTAATTAGTTTGGTTTTCTTGTGTGTATTGATTTTCTAGTTTGTTTTTATACAGAGATTGGAGGTACTCAAAGGGAAACAACTCATTTTTTTCCCAATTTTAGATTGAAAGAAACATTAATTACACATGCATGTAAAATAAGTTCCAGTGGAACATTGTATTTTATATAACTGGTAAATTCTTTGTAATTTATGATTTTTAATATTTATTATGAGTAATTCATATGCTTAACTAATATTATAATTAAACTACAAACCTGAAGTAAAGAAGATTCATCAAGTCCAACTGCACTACATAAACATGATAAGGCATTGGATGGAATTTCAGAAACACTAATATAATAGAGGTTCGTATTAGAGGTGTAGTGACAATATCTATGGGTCATAGCAAAAATAAGGATAAAATCTTCGAGATTTTGGGAAAAAAACACTTTGTTGACATGCTGTTTCAACACTTCTCTTTTTGAACTCTCAGCACAAAAGAGTTCTTAATTGCAAAGGGAGATAATTCATTTTCCAAAAATGTAATCATTATTTAACTAATTATTTCACAACAACAAGGATAGCTTCCCCATCATGTTTTTAAATTTTTATATAGTTGAAGGCTTGATGATTTTAATTCTATGCTTGTGAAACGTTGAGCTTGCCGCATTTTTTTATAACACTGCAATAAAAATGGTCAATTTTGATAAAAATTGAAGTTTTGGTCGAGTTTCCATGGAAACTGGTCAGTATATATATAATTTGACATGTGATTTTTAGATAGTTTAATAAGGTCTACATTTTGGAAAAATTTCGGCAAAATCGGTTTCTACTTCTTAAAAGTTTAAGTGCTTACAGAGAATGGCTCTTAATGTATGGCGGCATCTTCAATAAATATAAACATGAATAACAAAATGCATAGGTATAAAATTATATCATTGCTGCAATTTATTTACAGTATATGATCAGATTTGTGCTCATTTTAACCGCATCTTTGTATAAAATTAAAATTAAGGGAAAATCCAGAAACACATTGTAAGCGTATATCCTGAACTTACATGTATATTGTACATGTATATAACATGTAGTTTTACATGCGACAGGCGAGGGCCACATGTTTTACTAAATTTATTTTTTCAAAATTCACCATGAGCCGTTAACATTCAAAGTATTCATCCAATAAGAAATTATAGAAGTCGGTAGTAAAATATAATGTTTTCAAAACAAATAATCATGCTCATATCATTTTAGTTGCCCTAACAAAACGCATTTGATTAATGCGTATTTATAGAATCCATTTACGCATGTATTTCTTATTTTTATGAAAAAAACAATCACCTAGTTTAATCTATTTAAACACGAGCATGGTAATTTTAACCAACTGATAATATTGTGTATACATTAAAATCCATGTCTGGTGCGAACATATATCGGTTAACTATTTTAAAATGCTTAGACAATAAAACGATGTAAGGTTACTCTCTCTCTCTCTCTCTTGCTCTCTCTCTCTCTCTCTCCATTTATACAGGATATGAAACAGAACGTAATACAAGAATTTCATTTTGAAGCATTGAATAAATGAAATTATTCGAATTTGGCCTGTTTACATAATTGCTAAATCTCAATTTTGAGCGATCACTTTAATTTATGTGTGTTGTCCTTGTTAAATAATCATAAACTTTAATATTTAATATGTTTATAAATTTTCATGCAGACCCGAGCGTAATCAATATTCATTTTATTAAAATAAAAAAGTCAAACACTTTTGTTTCAAAATGTATTTCCCAGCCGTTTGAAGCAGTTTATTTAGATGCTACACGACAAATACACAGTTGCCAATTTTCACACCTTGCCGCGGTCACTCTGTCGCGTGTATAGTATTTTGATGCTACACGACAGATACACAGGTGCCAATTTTCACACCTTGCCGCGGTCACTCTGTCGCGTGTATAGTCTGAGCCTGGCTGCTAGTTCCGAGGTTTTCTTGATCCCAGGCAAACAAAAGAATGAGTTATGTACTTATACACAAAGGCGACATTCCATCGTCTATCATACACATAACTTTTTTTAAGCATGGACTTGGATCAGAAACAAGACAATCAATGATCAAAGGAAACTGAAATGTGTGTACTTTTTTCGAAATTAGAAATAAATACATGATTTTAAGCAACAGCCGTATCACCGCATACTAGTAATTTTAAACAAATATAAATAACTTGCACAGTGTATATGTGAGAAAGCAATAGAGAGAGAGAGAGAAAGAGAGAGAAATAGAAAGACAGGGTAAGAGAGAGAGAGAAAGAGAGATGAATTTGTGTTTAAAATAAAATATTAGTTGACTTAACGTTTGGAGTTTAAAAGAAATTGATAGAATTATTTGCTTCATTTGAAGCACTTTCTAAACATAAAGATGTTCAATCTGTTACATTATTCAAACAAGTATTCGCTATCTTATCTCATGTAAAGTTTTCTTCTCGTCAATTAACAAAGGCAACAAAAGTTATAAAGTCTGGCATAATTATCTACATGTAACTGTGACCTTTTATTAAAATTGTACAATTTTATACAGGCCTCGGAATTCAGCCTAACTCTCTCTCTCTCTCTCTCTCTCTCTCTCTCTCTCTCTCTCTCTCTCTCTCTCTCTCTCTCTCTCTCTCTCTCTCTCTCGGCATAACCAGTGACAAGAAATATTAAAATTTAATCAAGTGGAAAATATTTCTAAATTCGGGAATTTCAACATTTTGAAAAAAAACAAAACCTTTTAAATTTCTACTAGCATGGTCCTCAAAAGCATTGCCGATTTTAATAAATGATGTAATGTAGCGAAAGGCTGTTTATCATATTTAATAGGAACTAGGGTGCAGGCATGTGTCATTAATTTTAAAAAGGGGGGGGGGGGGCGACTCCTCATCTTGACAAGCAATAAAGAGCGAGGGGGGGGGGGGTGTAAAACAACCTCGCAAAGGTATACAACTCCATTTCTGGGGGGGGGGGGGGGTTATTTATTTATTTAATGCATTGTATCTTTCATTCTAATGCTCTTAAAAAGTAGGGGGGCCCACTCCATGTTTATTCACTTTTTATATGAAATTTCAAAAAGAAAATGTTTGCTGTGTGGGTGGGTGGGTGGGGGGCTTAATTGCCTCCTATCCAACCAACCCCCCCCTCCCCCCGAAGCTACGTGCCTGAGGTGTGCGTGTTTAAGCATGTATAGAAATGAATAATGGAAATTGGAGGCCTTTGTTAATGATTACGATTGAATTGAAAGAAAAATTCAAAAACTTGTTAGCATGTAACTGGGTTTTAAACTTGCTTACAATAGATTTTCTCCTCTATTGCACTACACAAACATCTTGTTTCTTAGACTGAAATTGACACACTGACACTCCTGCAATAGGTACAAGTTATTTCGCCTGTAATATTACGGTTGTGACGTGATAAAAAGGAGGCATGTTCTTTTGTTACACGTACTTGTCAAATCAAAGAACGATATCTTTAAAACAATTGAAATATAGGTAAAAGTTTTTTTAATTGGTTTTAATCAACACTGTCAATAAAAAGAAGCTGTCTCAACTGCATCTTCGCTAGCCAAGTATTTTCGGTCCACTCTGCTCTCCTCTGTGAGGAGAGGTGCGGATCAGAAACCCTTGATTTGGGAAGATGTCTCAACTGATATTTCAAATTTTTAAAAAGAAAATTCTGATTTACAAAATATATAATTATAAAGTAACCCAATAGCTAATCTACTTTTTGACGCTATATAATCCTAATCTAAAAAACACAATTTAGTGAATCGACTTCATTAAATTTGTATTTTTAATACAGTAACTAAATGCATATAAAAGAAATTAACTACATCTTATTTCAAAATTGTGAAATAATAATTCAAACATTGTCTCGGGTACCTGTTACACTTCATGTAACAACCTGTTGTGTTAAAATCTTTTATATTGTTTGCTACTTTCTAGTTTTTCTACAGTAAAAATTTCGTATATACACAACAGATGTTTTCAGTTGAGGCAATTCGCGACAATTTCACAACTGTAATTTATTTTCAATATAGCCTCGGGCACCTGTTCATTACATGCAGCAATCTCGCGTGTGTATATCTTGTATATTCTGTGTTGGTTCCAGTGGTTTTTTTTCTGATCATGGGAAACAAAAGAAATCTCCAATTGATATACACAACGAAAATTATAGTAGAAGATAATATGCAGGGTGATTAAATTAGATATTATTTTTTCAATAACAAATATCTTATCCGGTATGTTTATTGTAAAAGAAAAAAATCTTTGTTTTCGTTTGTACAAAAAATTAAGCCATCTATTTGAAAATAGAACTTAATATAATCAGGCAATATTATGTGGTAAATACCTAAACATGCTTTCTTTTTCTTACTTAAAGCTCAGAATTACTAAAATGAAATTTAAACTACTCAAATTAAAATCAAAATAATTATTATAAAAATTAATTAGGTTAGTTTTTATTTTAATCACTTAACTTAGTTTTTTCTATTTAAAGTACCCTCAGTGTCGACCTCAGGGTCTCTCAGGGTTTTCTCAGTACCCTCAGTACCGACCTCAGGGCCACTCAGGGTTTCCTCAGTACCCTCAGTGCAAACCTCAGAGTCTCTCAGGGTTTCCTCAGTGCCCTCAGTGCCGACCTCAGTGTCTCTCGGGGTTTTCTCAGTGCCACTCAGGGTTTCCTCAGGGTTTTTTGATAGTCTCAGGGTTTTTTCATTACAGTAGTGATATAAGATTTAATTTATCTTAAAAATTAATAAGCAACTTCCAAAGTTTTAATGAGCATCTAGAGAAAAAATACCAATCAAGAAATGATTTAAAATTTGCTACTGTACACATATAAGGAATCTTAAGAACCAGGTTTGATGGGGGTGGGTGGGGGTGGATAAACATTTAATTGTAAACATTTACTGTGGTTAATTTTAACATAAATATTAGTTATTGATCCCCAGGTAGAAAATAAGACTTCTGATCATATCTAAATAGATCATTTGTCAATTATGCAAAGTGTAAATAAATGTGAATTTTTTTAAGAAAAACATTTCTTACCAGTTTATAAAACTTTTAAGACCGACAAATTATATTTTGATTTTAATAGATCATTCGACAATTAAGAAGAGTGTAAATGTAAGGTTTTTTTTTTATTTTAAACAAAAATAAATGCAAGGTATTTTTTTTATTTTAAGAAAAAAAAACCGTCATTTTATTTACTGTTTAAAGACAGATACATGCATGGATCCAGATTATTTCTCCAGGGGGAGGGGGGCAGTTATTTGAGCTTGCCGAGGGATGGGGGAGGGGTTCCAAGGTATATTTTTGGCAATCTTATAATGTAATTTAAAGAATTTGATCTAGACTCCCCCCCACCCGACCCCCCCCCCCCCTGCCCCTCTAGATCCGCGCATGGGATAAATGTTAATTTTCTGCTACTTCTTGACTACCAGGATTAAATTTAATTTTTCAAAACCTTGTTGCACATCTATAGGACAGTCCCTATCATATCCCAAGATATGATGTGTCTATTCCTTAAATCACCAAAGAGGAGTTCTGGGATCTAGGGTTTTTTTTGGATTGACAAACGTCAATTTCCTGCTATTATTTGACTCCCTGGATAAAATTTTAATTTTTAAAAACTTATTGCACATCTAAAGGACAGCCCCAATCATATCCCAAGATATGATGTGTCTATTCATTAAGTTGTAAGAGGAGTTCAGGGAAGTCATATTTTTGCCCACCGATCCCCGTAATAAAAAAAAAAAAATCTGAAACCTGATCACACTTCAAAATGACACCCCTAATCATATACTAGAAGATCATTAAGCTACTGCAAAAAATGTTTTTGAAACCAGATTTTTTGTAGAAGAAAACCTCATTTTTCAGCCACCAAATGACCCCCAAGGACAAAATTGAAATTTCCGAAACCTTATTGCGCATCTATAGGACACCCTAAAACATATTCCGAGAGATGATGTGTCTATTGTTGAAAATGTAGGAGGAGTTCGAGGAAGAAGGTTGTTTGTGAAAAAACGTCATTTTTTACCAATTATTTGACCCCCAGGACTACCAGAGAATTTTTGAAACATTTTTATAAAACAACATGATACCCCAAATCAAACTCCAAGAGTTCAGTTTGCTGGTTTATAAGATGTAAGAGCAGTTTGAGAAAGTAAAACGTGACAGACGGACGGACAGACGGGCGGACAGACGGAGGTACACACGGAACAGGGTAACAACAATATACCCGAACTTTCTTTAGAAAGTGCGGTTATAACAAGACTCAAGCTTTGTTTACAAAAAAAAATAATAATAAATAAATAAAATGTTAAATTTTGTATCTTGCTTGTAATTCAATAATTGACTTTAAAGATTTGACGAGGCATTAAAAATACCTGTATTAAAATTTCTAAACATTTAAAGTGAAAAAAAATTCAGAATTTAAAGCCCAGATTGTGTCTAGGTCCATAGGCATTCAGTTAGTACGCCTAACAGAATTCCGATTGGTTAACCGGTTATTATTACTATCGATTGGATTTTCCCTTTAAAAACATTTATGTATCTATAGCAGATGAAAACAAATTATTTAAACACAACGCAATTGCAAGCACACCATAATGGGGATGTTATGTTGTAAATTTAGGAAAGAGGAAAATGAAGATTCTGAATATGAAGTTAGGGAGGTAAGAAAACATAACAACATGTTTATTTCATAACGTTTGATTTGAAAGTGCATTTTTACTTTAATTTTTATAAATACATTCGAATGTTTGCGCTGATTAGAGACTAACTGGATACACATTTGTCATTAACGATTGATTTCAAAATGAAGAAGTAAAACGATTGATATCAAAACGAAGAAGTAAAATGGATAAACTAAGTCACATCTTTCATTAACTTTATGGTTATTTTTTACTCTCAAATAATAAATATTATCTAGAGCTGTTGACCAGTTTCAATAACGGTTATGATGAAGTGATTCTATTTATTTGCACGTTCTTTACTAAGCGTCAAAGTAGTTTATATACTTGGGGATTTAAATGTATTGAACAATCACTACTGTAATGAAAAAACCCTGACACTATCAAAAAACCCTTGGGAAACCCTGAGTGTCACTGAGAAAACCCCGAGAGACCCTGAGGTCGGCACTGAGGGCACTGAGGAAACCCTGAGAGACCTTGAGGTCGGCACTGAGGGTACTGAGGAAACCCTGAGTGGCCCTGAGGTCGACACTGAGGGTACTGAGGAAGCCCTGAGAGACCCTGAGGTCGGCACTGAGGGTACTGAGGAAACCCTGAGAGACCCTGAGGTCGGCACTGAGGGTACTGAGAAAACCCTGAGAGACACTGAGGTCACTTTAAATAGAAAAAACTAAGCTAAGTGATTAAAATAAAGTTATATAGACTAACCTAATTAATTTTTATAATAATTATTTTGATTTTAATTTGAGTAGTTTAAATTTCATTTTAGTAATTCTGAGCTTTAAGTAAGAAAAAGAAAGCATGTTCGGGTATTTACCACATAATATTGCCTGATTATATTAAGGTTCTATTTTCAAATAGATGGCTTAATTTTTTGTACAAACGAAAACAAAGATTTTTTCTTTTACAATAAACATACCGGATAAGATATTTGTTATTGAAAAAATAATATCTAATTTATTCACCCTGCATATTATCTTCTACTAAAATTTTCGTTGTGTATATCAATTGGAGATTTCTTTTGTTTCCCATGATCAGAAAAAAACACTGGAACCAACACAGAATATACAAGATATACACACGCGAGATTGCTGCATGTAATGAACAGGTGCCCGAGGCTATATTGAAAATAAATTACAGTTGTGAAATTGTCGCGAATTGCCTCAACTGAAAACATCTGTTGTGTATATACGAAATTTTTACTGTAGAAAAGCTAGAAAGTAGCAAACAATATAAAAGATTTTAATACAACAGGTTGTTACATGAAGTGTAACAGGTACCCGAGACAATGTTTGAATTATTATTTCACAATTTTGAAATAAGATGTAGTTAATTTCTTTTATATGCATTTAGTTACTGTATTAAAAATACAAATTTAATGAAGTCGATTCACTAAATTGTGTTTTTTAGATTAGGATTATATAGCGTCAAAAAGTAGGTTAGCTATTGGGTTACTTTATAATCATATATTTTGTAAATCAGTATTTTCTTTTTAAAAATTTGAAATATCAGTTGAGACATCTTCCCAAGTCAAGGGTTTCTGATCCGCACCTCTCCTCACAGAGGAGAGCAGAGTGGACCGAAAATACTTGGCTAGCGAAGATGCAGTTGAGACAGCTTCTTTTTATTGACAGTGTTGATTAAAACCAATTAAAAAAACTTTTACCTATATTTCAATTGTTTTAAAGATATCGTTCTTTGATTTGACAAGTACGTGTAACAAAAGAACATGCCTCCTTTTTATCACGTCACAACCGTAATATTACAGGCGAAATAACTTGTACCTATTGCAGGAGTGTCAGTGTGTCAATTTCAGTCTAAGAAACAAGATGTTTGTGTAGTGCAATACAGGAGAAAATCTATTGTAAGCAAGTTTAAAACCCAGTTACATGCTAACAAGTTTTTGAATTTTTCTTTCAATTCAATCTTAATCATTAACAAAGGCTTCCAATTTCCATCATTCATTTCTATACATGCTTAAACACGCACACCTCAGGCACGTAGCTTCGGGGGGGGGGGGGGTCGGATAGGAGGCAGGTGTAAGCCCCCCCCCACCCACCCACACTGCAAACATTTTCGTTTTGAAATTTTATATAAAAAGTGAATAAACATGGAGTGGCCCCCTTACTTTTTAAGAGCATTAGAATGAAAGATACAATGCATTAAATAAATAAATACCCCCCCCCCCCGGATATGGAGTTGTATACCTTTGCGAGGTTGTTTTACAACCCTCGCTCTTTATTGCTTGTCAAGATGATGAGTCGCCCCCCCCCTTTTTTTTAAATTGATGCCGCATGCCTGCAGCTTAGTTCCTATTATATAAGATAAACAGCCTTTCGCTACATTACATCATTTATTAAAATCGGCAATGCTTTTGAGGCCCATGCTAGTAGAAATTTAAAAGGTTTTTTTTTCAAAATGTTGAAATTCCCGAATTTAGAAATATTTTCCACTTTATTAAATTTTAATATTTCTTGTCACTGGTTATGCCAAGAGAGAGAGAGAGAGAGAGAGAGAGAGAGAGTTAGGCTGAATTCCGAGGCCTGTATAAAATTGTACAATTTTAATAAAAGGTCACAGTTACATGTAGATAATTATGCCAGACTTTATAACTTTTGTTGCCTTTGTTAATTGACGAGAACAAAACTTTACATGAGATAAGATAGCGAATTCTTGTTTGAATAATGTAACATATTGAACATCTTTATGTTTAGAAAGTGCTTCAAATGAAGCAAATTATTCTATCAATTTCTTTTAAACTCCAAACGTTAAGTCAACTAATATTTTATTTTAAACACAAGTTTATCTCTCTTTCTTTCTCTCTCTCTTACCCTGTCTTTCTATTTCTCTCTCTTTCTCTCTCTCTATTGCTTTCTCACATATACACTGTGCAAGTTATTTATATTTGTTTAAAACTACTAGTATGCGGTGATACGGCTGTTGCTTAAAATCATGTATTTATTTCTAATTTCGAAAAAAGTACACACATTTCAGTTTCCTTTGATCATTGATTGTATTGTTTCTGATCCAAGTCCATGCTAAAAAAAGTTATGTGTATGATAGACGATGGAATGTCGCCTTTGTGTATAAGTACATAACTCATTCTTTAGTTTGCCTGGGATCAAGAAAACCTCGGAACTAGCAGACAGGCTCAGACTATACACGCGACAGAGTGACCGCGGCAAGGTATGAAAATTGGCACCTGTGTATCTGTCGTGTAGCATCCAAACGGCTGGGAAATACACCTTGAAACAAAAGTGTTTGACTTTTTTATTTTAATAAAATAAAAATTGATTACGCTCGGGTCTGCATGAAAATTTATAAACATATTATATATTAAAGTTTATGATTATTTAACAAGGACAACACACATAAATTAAAGTGATCGCTCAAAATTGAGATTTAGCAATTATGTAAACAGGCCAAATTCGAATAATTTCATTTATTCCACGCTTCAAAATGAAATTATTGTATTACGTTATGTTTCATATCCTGTATAAATGGAGAGAGATAGAGAGAGCGAGAGAGAGAGAGAGAGAGAGAGAGAGAGAGAGAGAGAGGGAGAGAGAGAGTAACCTTACATCGTTTTATTGTCTAAGCATTTTAAAATAGTTAACCGATATATGTTCGCACAAGACATGGATTTTAATGTATACACAATATTATCAGTTGGTTAAAATTACCATGCTTGTGCTTAAATAGATTAAATTAGGTAATTGTTTTTTCATAAAAATAAGAAATACATGCGTAATTGGATTCTATAAATACGCATTAATCAAATGCGTTTTGTTAGGGCAACTAAAATGATATGAGCATGATTATTTGTTTTGAAAACACTATATTTTACGACCGACTTCTATAATTTCTTATTGGATGAATACTTTGAATGTTAACGGCTCATGGTGAATTTTGAAAAAATAAATTTCGTAAAACATGTGGCCCTCGCCTGTCGCATGTAAAACTACATGTTATATACATGTACAATGTACATGTAAGTACAGGATATACGCTTACAATGTGTTTCTGGATTTTCCCTTAATTTTAATTTAATACAATTTATTAAAGATGCGGTTAAAATGAGCACAAATCTGATCATATACTGTAAATAAATTGCAGCAATAATGTAATTTTATACCTATGCATTTTGTTAATCATGTTTATATTTATTGAAGATGACGCCAAACATTAAATACTTGAAGTAATTTTAAATTATTCGTATCAATGCCGACCTCAGGGTCTCTCAGGGTTTTCTCAGTACCCTCAGTGCCGCCCTCAGGGTCTCTCAGGGCTTCCTTCAGTACCCTCAGTGCCGACCTCAGGGTCTCTCAGGGCTGCCTCAGTACCCTCAGTGCAAACTTCAGGGTCTCTCAGGGTTTTCTCAGTATCATCAGTGCTGACCTCAGGGTCTCTCAGGGTTTCCTCAGTACTCTCAGTGCCGACCTCAGGGTCTCTCAGGGTTTTCTCAGGGTTTTTTGATAGTCTCAGGGTTTTTTCATTACAGTAGTGAATACATCAATTAGAAGAAGTTTTGGAAATTTTGATCTGCATAATAGAGACACGGTAAGCATAAAATAGTCAAATTCAGTAAAACACGGTTATAGCGAACACGCTTATAATGAATAGACGCTTACAGCGAAGTGATTTTCATTCCCCGTGACTTTATTACGTTGTAAACTTGACGGATATAACGAATTACGCCTATGACGAAGTTAAATTGCCCGTCCCTGGGACTTCGTTATAAGCGTGTTTTACTAAATACATTTGTATATTTGCTACCTACACGCATACTCTAGTTAAACGGTTATTCGACGACTCTTCAACTTACCTTTTCTTGGCACATGCATGTACAAAATTGATGTTACCTTTTTGTATTTAACCTGGCCCCTACAAAAATTAAAAACAAACCACAAATTTAATCACATTTGACGTGGTTGTCATCACTTTTTATTAAATTTATAGTGCAATATTAAACTGGCAGATGTATCCGCCGATTACAATTTTTTGGCGGCATAAAAATATGATAGACAAATTAGAAAAGCCATCGTAATCAAAGGAGTCTGGAATCAACAGTACTCCCCAGAGACGGCGTTCTACCGATCGGCTCTGCTACTCATATCCCTATTGAATAACTCCTGGTTATCACGCTGGAAAAATAAAATGAGAAAGCAGAAACAACATTTTAAAAAATAATAAAACATAGGTCAATTTTAACAACTTAATTTAAGGAGGTGCAAGGGTTCGATGCTTCTGTATTAATGACAAAAAGGAGGAGGTTACGCTCACCAATTAACACGATGTCCTCGATAGGTCGGAAATTAATAAATGGGAAATCAGAGAGTGGCTAAATAAAATTTGACTGATTACTAAAAGTTACCGCCCTTTCATCGAAATTTTGTTTAACAATGGTTCATTGCGCTGAATAACCAGTTTTATCATTTTGAGATCAACCCTAATATATTTTACTTTTATGCAATAAAAATATTTTAATGTTAATCGTTTGAAACAACACATCTAACACAACATTATTTGAATTATTGTTCACTGTATAAAAAAAATGAACATACTACCCAGTTTTAAAGTTTCGTTAGTACTGGTTAGTAAAACATCCAAAACCAGCTACATTTGAATCCTTATCTAGCTCTGTTTGCTGTTTTCAAGTCGTTCAAATTTCTTCCCGGACAGCGAAAAGACCTATAAATGGATTTGATAATAAGACAGTAAAAATATCTACATCACTACACAGAGTGTCTTATTAAATTCATCAAATAGTAATGTAAACATCAGCATTAGATATATGAAGAGCATACACATTGCAATTGTAAACATAAACGTGCAAACACGTGGTTTTTAAATTTGAATTTAAAATTTTAAATCTGCTCATCTTACAGTAAACATATAAATGTATATATATATATATATATATATATATATATATATATATATATATATATATATATATATATATATATATATATATTTTATGTGACAACATAAAGAATAAAACATTCAGTACAATAGTAAGATTATACATTTTAATGTAAATGATCGCTTTAACGTCATATTTTAAAATCATTTTTTCAAGTCGATGTAATAAACGACAGAAAATAAGACATTTTATGGTTTTTGTTTAAAAAATAAAAAAAAAATGTATGCCAAACAATATTCGATACAATTACAGCAATCCCAAAAACAGCAATTCAATAACTATCTGTCGTGCAATATTTTACATTGATATATATTTAACACTAATAACAAATGCAGAGGAAATTGATATTCGTTTGTTAAATATCTAATAAAAACTATATTAAAGGATATCATCACTATTTCTTTCATTACATTTCCGAAATTAACAGATATCTAAATTATAGATAAAAAGATGAGGTGTATAAATCTAATATAATTCACGCAAAAACACTTGAAATTTAACAATCGGAGTTACGAACAAGATGATGACTGCTTTTATAATGAGTCATTCATTTTTATTTTCATGATTAAAAAACCGTACGCTGCAGTTGCGCTTCAATTAAGAAACCCATAAAATAATCGTGCGATTTGATATACACGAATGGCGTAAGAAAATTCCACTTGTCCCTTGTGTTACACGTACTTTGACTGCAATTCGCTTGTGCTTACCATCAACACATCTATTGAACGTAGTAAATACACAGTAAATACTTACGTCATGCGTACACCAACTGCATGTGGTTCGTGCGAATCAGAACAAGATATATAAAAAAGTGATTAAGAAAGAAATTATCTTTAGGTAAATAGCATTGACAGTTTTAACATTCATCAAAAGCAAGGTTTCTAGGAAACTCCTTCTAGAAACAAAAACCAAACAAACAAATACGTTCTTTTAAAATAAAAATGCAGGACAAGAGGGAACTAGATATTGTGTAGATTGTAGAGACAATGCATAAGATTACTGAAGCACTTCGACTTACAAGCGTGCTAGGATAGACTTATATTTTCATTTTTTTTTCAACTGAAAGAATCTACACAAAATCCCAACACGTCCTGCTAAAGAAAACTGTTAACTTAATATAAACAGTTAATATAAACTTGTATAACAACACAAAAACGGGGCACACACTTTTGAATAAAACTATCAAATAACTATGATACTGTAACTTTTGTGAGTATGATAATTTGTGTTTGTAAACAGAGTACTTTCCTCATTTTTAAAATAGTGATTATCATCTACTATGACCATTAAATCCTTTTCCAATTGTTTTTATATATAATGATATCGAATTCAGAATACTAGTAGGGATTTTGTTGACAGAGCAATTTTCATTTTGTTATGGTATCAGATGCGAAAGATAAATTATGCTTTTACGACTTTCTTCATTTTTGTCGTCCAGTCTAGCTAGTCTATCCACCAAATCAACATTTACAGAAGATAATCTTCTTTTTCTTTGTGTTCTTTTGACGTGACAATAATCACATGTTTACACCAGTACGTCTAAAGTGAAAAAAAATATTTTTTTTATTTAGCGGGGAAACTTATAATCGTTGGTGTCGTGAGGCAGAGGAAGACGTCGGTACGATTGACTTGCAAGTGACTCACGAACGAATGCTAGTACTGTCATTCGCAAAGCGAATGTACGTCTGTTGCACGACAATCGTAAGACGCAAGTACAGTTCCAACAGACATCGCACGTTGCGAGTAGTAACATGTCTCCAAATAAAACCGTGCTTTACACCTACGACTAGCACGTCAAACGTTTGATTGTCTAACGTTGTACTTGCAATTACTTCAATACTTTTTTTTCGCCGTACGATCAGCCACGGGAAAGAAAACTGGCAAAATCCGTAGCACATGCACGGTCATCGAACACGTACGACCAGTTGTGACTGGGGCTTTAACTGCGAAGCTTTCTATACAAATTCACAATGTAATAAATATTTTATAATCATTCTCCCCACTTTATCAGTGACACAAAAATCAAAACATCCTTTAATTTCTATACTTTTATGTTTAGCATTACAAAAAACAAGTTTATTGAATATAAAAAGAGCTTCACATAACCATTTTTGTTCATCATTCGTTAATTGGTAGGAAGTAGCATACGCCGTTTAAAAGATTTAAATAATAAATTTCCGTTATTGCCAATAAAAAGCATGAATATACAATATTAGAATTCATTTTTCTTTCTTTGGCTGACATCGCAATGTACTAGAAAAAAGGAAAATATTCTTGAAATCGGTTCAACTTGTAAACCAGTGAAAAAAATATTCTGCACAGTAGACGTAAGCATTTGGTACTTGTGCAGAGAAACACCTGTTCAATCTTTTGCAGTTATTTTCCTTGTATGTTTTCATATAGTTCTCGGTTATTGAATAGACTAATGATTTTTTTTCTTTTGGAATTGAAAGAAAGACCTCCCAAAATGATATTCCACATTTTCATTATAAATCGATTTTGAAATTGAAAATATGCAATTTAAGAGTTATGTACAAATCCAAGTATATAATTGCTCTGATTAAGAAAATTGTTAAACATACTTATATCCTGGTGGTACATGTATGTAATGTTGCAGATTTATAGACTCAATTAAAAAAATCTACAAGTTTTAATGTTCTCACAATTTAAAAAGGAAAGGTACATAGATATATCAAAAAGTGAAACTGTTGCCTTTATCTACACACAAGAATATCCAAATATTAAGAATCTATAAATGATATCTTCAATTAAAAAAATCTACAAATGTTAATTTTCTCACAATTTAAAAAGGAAAGGAACATAGATATACAAAAAAATGAAACGGTTGCCTTTATTTACACACAAGAATATCCAAATATTAAGAATCTATAAATGATATTTTCATTAGACTTTCACCTGGGTAATTGTGACCTCATAAAAAAAGAACGTCTTTTCTTAAATCTTAGCAGGATCATCAATTGTTCAGTAGTTTTTTTAATAGCAAACTATGTCGGCATCCATCGCCCATAGTGAAATTCATATATAGTTTTATTATGTACCTTCACGTAAAATATATTCGTTTTGTTTTTGGCGACTGCTTTAAAGACATTTCCCTCCTCAAAAACTATAAGAAAATCTGTCATTTTTTTCTGTTTTGACTACTTGTATGGAATATGACAGATTTAAGAAGTCATTATTTCCGTTTGAAAACAGACTAAAATGAATAAACTGGTACTTTATACACACAAGTTTTCAAGGTGGTATTTTATGAGATTTAAAAAACTTTTGAGTTTTAGTGCATACAAAGGTATATTGAAAGAAACTGTACATTCTAGATGTTCCTTGTATCTGTATTACAGGTAATTAAAAGTATAAACACGAAAATAGTTACGTGTGAAAATATTCGAAAATAATTCAAGCATTGCCTCGGGCAACTGTTTAATACATGTAACAAACTATTTGTTAAGATATGTTTCTTCGTAAAAAAGATTCTTTGCTTATTCACCGTTTTTTACTATGCCGTTGGGTAATCAGAAGATTATGTGATAGTAAATTATACACAACCAAATTTTTTTTTGTAGTAGCAATCGCGGCGATTCCAAAAAATAAACTTAAAGACAACTGAACTATTATTAAATAATGTCTTGGCAATCATTCACTCATTAAAGCGAACTCTTGTGTATATATCATGTTCATGTATATTTTATGTTATTTCGAAACAACACAAACTTAAACAAAACTGAAGCCTTAGTAGAAATTATTCGCAGCGATCTAGAAAGATAAAGAACACTGGAAGATATTTTTTGTTCCTTAAGTTGGAAAATGTCATAAATTAAAATAAGGTTATACTTTTTTATATTCAATTTCAAATGTTTCAAGTAAGTTACAAAAGAAAACGAGAAAAAGATTTTTTTTTTTACTAATTTTGAACAAGAAATGATTAAGTGGTTAAATAATAAAATCAAGAACCTTTCCTTTTTTTTAGGGTTACCTCAGTCCCATCTGTTACGAACTCTGTCACTCTAATATATTTTTCAGTATTCTCAGTGCTGACCTTATGGGTTTTTTAATTCCTCATTGCAAACCTCAGCGTATCTTTGGGTTTTCTTATTACCTTTAGTACTGACTTCAAGGTCTCTTGGGATTTTCTCATTACCCTCAGTGCGAACATCAGGCCACTCATGGATATTTCAGTACCTCAGGTCTTTTTAGAGTATCATGGTTTTTCATTACAGTAATATATGATGCAGAAAACCCGTATCATCCGTATCTGTTGTCACTGATTTTATCTACCAGCTCTTTGCAATAGTTTTTTTTTTCTTTTTGACGAAGATTGGAAAAATCCGTTAAATGTAAATGTAAACACCGGTATGAAATATTTGGAAGTTGTCGCTTTAATAATATCCATCGGGAGAGAATACACATCATAAACATTATATATAGCCATGAATGGCATTATATAATATTTGTGTGGGTTTTTTTAAATGAGATTATTTATACCGAGGAATATTGGAAACAATAACGACACTGTCAACAATTCAAAAATGATAGATCATGAGACGTTTGTTAATTTTGATAGCAAATGCAGATGAATTTTCTTATTAAAAAAATCTGATAAAAAATCTTAACGATAATGGCACTATCATGATTACTTTCACGAAATATTTCATCAATGTGAAATCACAGTTGTGGTAATTGAATCAGCACTTGTTCACAATGTCTATTAATGTCTATTTTAACAAAACAAATCTAAATGCAGGATATTCCGATATGTTTCAAATGCTTTGTAAATCACATATCATTGATGATTTCATTACATTGTCAAAAGATTGAGTTTAATACAATGGTTAAGCAATAAGTATCGACAGTGTTTTCATTCAAAATTTAAAAGTCAAACTTTTGTCGTTTTCCATGCATGATGATAAAATGTTAAATTATATCTTTTAGATAAATATTTTAAATTTCAATCATGAACATTTTCAGTCATCTTATATATCCTCGCTTTTCTCTCGTAAAAAAAAAACAATAAAGAATAAGGTTCTTTGGCGAAACCTGTTCTCCCAATACCTCCGCCATTACCGGTCACACTTAAATAAAATAGTAAGAACAACTAGAAACGAGCTCGTTGCAGAACAGCGACTAGGTCTTCCGTCGCAGCTTCGTCATACTTGTGTAGTAATACAAAATTGATACCTGGCCATGATACAATGTTAGATGTATAGTCCCTTAGTAAAAGAGACAAATACTTTCCATGTTTCATGATGATTTGTTTACCAAATACAATTGCTCTCGAGACATATACATTAAAGTTAAATTGGATGAAAAATGTATTGGGCATAGCACTCTCAGCTATTAGGGCTTAGTCATTTGTATCACATATTCGGAGATTGTCTGGAACTTATATATAAAACTCGTATCGATTGTTTTTGTTCACGCACGTTGTAAACTCTTTAGCGACGCATGCTCAGAAATGTAATTTATCGTCTTCATCGTATTGAATGTGTAAACATATCGGTACCATTTCGTTTATTTCTAAAGTAGCATCACTTGATTGGATCTAAATCAGTTGTTGTTATGTCTTTTTCCGATAAAACTATAGTATAGATATATGTTGTCTAACTTTTGGACCCTCCCCCCTTAATTTTATTTTACTAATTTTTGTGCATCTTTGCCAAGGCGATTGATGAAAAGAACATGTCTACTAAATGCACTATACTATACGAGCAAATAGAGATCTTTAAAAGTTGACTATTGTTTGATTCTCCGCATGTTGTTTTTTTTTTTTGTTTCCATGTGCAGTTTATTTACAGAAACTTATGAATCATCATAATTGTCTAAATATATAGGCAGAATCACATGGACGACGATTATATTTACATGGTGGGTACATGTATGCCCTGTATGAAGGTCAAAAGACACAATTTTTACGTGCATATTTTATCAAACGCGGCAAGCGCCAATTAATCTTATAAAAAATACAGTTATATGCGGGGATCCTGAATTTTTTACATGGGGTTCTGGAGAATAATTTTGTTTTCCGGGGAGGGGGAAGGATCGAGGCCTTTTTTCGGTAATTTTAATCATTTTCATTTAATTAATCATTCTCAAAAATTTTCGCAATGCAAATATTAACTTTAAATGCAGCTAAAAGTTAAAATACAAAATACCAGTAAGTCTCGGTGAGTATTCAGCCAACCTCTGTACGCGTAAGAAAGGAATGGCAATATTCAAGAAATTTGGATGGACAATCTGGGTCCCAGGTCTTACATCCGATTTTTTTTCAGACCGGGAGCTACAGACCTGCAGTTACAAATCGTCTGGCTCTTATTGATCATGTCAATTAATTTTGTTTCAAGGAGGCAGTTTTTCACATCAATGAGGATTTCCCTTAAAAAAAAAAACAAGAAATTGGTCACATTGTTCAGTGTTATCATTTTGCAATTCATTGAAGGGTCTAATAAAATTTGGTATGAAGTTTCAAGATACTATTCTTCATTGCTTCATCCGGAACGTTACTTTGAAATTTTTTTACATCGCATTCTTTTGAAATACAAAAGGACATGTACAATGAGCTTGCATTTAAAGCTACCAAACAACCATAGATAGAGATTGAGAACAGCTAATTTCTTATTATGTTTTAATTAAAATGAATTAAAGAAGAAATCAAAATGTTTTTTCCTTTATGTGCGTGATTGAAAACATCGATCGGCAATGGGTTCTTTATCGTGCCAAATTCTCTTTATATCATGGGCCAAAAGAATGTAATATTGTATCAAGCAGTTCTTATGCGCAGGTCACGCATTCCACTGTGCTTTTCACAATGCAGTTACTACTTATTAAAGGAGAAATGCATTTCCAAAGAGAATATATCGTGAAGAAAGGGGAAGAATCGTGCGTGAACGTTTTTTTATCGTTATCGTTCGGGTATGATGAAAGTTCGGTACGTTAGTGATCGTGCGTGTATCGTGCGGAATAGTTCGAGTATCGTGCGTGTTCGTGCGTGTATCAGGATCGTGCGTGTATTTTGTCAACAATAACGTTGTTACCACCGTAACAAATAGTTGACACTGAGTTCCCATTTGTCTTCTGCCACATGCAAGCACGTGTGTAATCCTGATTTAAAAATAGATATCATGCAGGGGGGGGGGGTCATCGCAACAAGATTGTGTACTATGGTGGAATGTACATTGTTAATCAAAAATTGATGTTGAATTATTATAAATTAACAAAATCATAAGTTAATATTAACATACAGTCTAGAAAGTTAACAGGAAGAACTAAAATGCCAAGGAGTTTTGTTTCATAAGCCAAGTTTTCTCTATCTTCTGGACGATTTCATTCATCTTGAATAGGTGTAAGTTGCGTGTCTTACTAAATGTACACGCTTACACTTTAGATGATTAAAAATGACTGTATGTTAGATTTATAAATCGTTTCTAAAACATTCGATCTCATATATCGTTGTTAACAAATTCAAAACTTTGAACGATTAAATGATTTGATACCCCTAACCCACCCCCATGGAAGAATACATTCTAACCAATAGAAATTTCATTTATTCGAAAGGCAAAACGGGACTTCGTTACCTGGAATGTCTCATTCATAAATTTTTACGCACCGTTATAGTGGACGAGTCCAAAATAGGAACTTGATAGAGACACATCATACAATGTGAATACTCTGGAGCATACATGTACCATGCAGGCAGTTTATTTTGCCTTTATTTTTTTTTGTTTTGAGAGTCCTTTGCTTAGAAATGACGGAAGGGCCTTGAATATTGCTATATTATCTACATGTCATAAAACATGTAAATTTCCTGTTAACATTTCGCTGAAAAGCTTGAAATAAGGAAACAATTCTATTGAAAATAATATAAATGGATGTTATAAATCTTATGTCAAACGAATTATAACTACTTGAATCTGCACGTCTCTTTAATGAATTTATAAACAGCGGCAAATTTCAAAATCTATTTTTTTAAGGTAATTATAGCTGCAAGCCTGTAGTCCCGGTCTGAAAAAATTCGAATGGTACTCAGTCTGAATTGTTTTCAGACCGATAGCTACATATATGCAGCTAAGTTAACCAATACATGCTTCCAATTAAATGATTTTGTTTAGTCATGCAAACATTACTTGTTTAAAAAATAACGTCCCTATTGTTCGTCTGTACATTCGTTATTTGTAAACAAGCAGAACCAGTATCAGTCCGGTCCTCACCATATACATTTTTCGACTTTAATAGCCCTAGAATTGTTATAGCATTGCTTTGCATATACACAAATCTTTTAAATAGTCAAAACCTAAAGCGTTTATTTATATGGCTATTTATATGTACACATTATATGCATTGTGTCCACGCGTGATTCAAAATACTCCAAACTGAAGGGGGTTAAGATGCAGTCATTGAGTTTACATTTTATAGAATTTGTAAAAAAAAAACACATTGCAGACCTGAGAGTTAATTAATTTTGTCAATCTAACAATATACAGTTTGTTAATTTCCTTGGATTGCTAAGGCTACAGCGTAATTGATAAACATTGAAAAGCGTTTTTAACATGCAAATTTCCTCCACTGAGGATAACGAGTACATTAATAATTCATTACCTCTTTAAAATTTTGTATGTAGATAATTTATAAATTTGAGTGGCAGTGGTCGAGTTATAAGCGAGATACAGAGCTCACAATTCTTCGTTATAAAAACAAAGTTTTGTTTACATTTTGAATATTGATAAGAAAATTCCATGTTTAGACCAAAAATGAATGTTGACAAACGCTAGGAACTGTTTATATATGTTAACAAGAGGCCCATGGGCCACATCGCTTACCTGAACAACACTAGACATAATAAAATCAGCTTTACGTAGTCATATACAAAATATCTGAACAATGTTGTATAATAGATCCTGTATAAAAAAAAATATCCTGCATATTCTTATGTTTATCATTGAGCCTTTGTAACAGGATGATTTTACAGTCCTATCACATATTGAGCATTGCAGTTCTCGAGAAGATGATCAGACTTAACCAACTGTTTGTATATGGATTATAAACCTACATCAAACTTTGAACCCCTTATGGGGCTCAAAAATTGTCAAGAGGCCAAAGTCAAAACAATTTTAAAGAAATAACATTAGAGCTTTTAATTGAGTGACTAATTTAAATTTTTATTCCTTCGTTAAATGGAAAAATGGAACCCCCCCCCCCCCGGCCCAACCCTACTTCTGAAGATTATGATTTTGACAAATTTTAATCTACACTATCTGAACTGACAAAAGTTACAGCTTTTCTAGACAAATTGTGTTTTGGAAGATGATTAAAAAAAAATTCCCTATGTATTACTGTCAAAATTTTACACCCCCCCCCCCATTGTGGCCCCACCCTACCCCTGGGGATCATGATTTTAACGGATTTGAATCTTCCCTAACTGAGGATGCTTCCACACAAGTTACAGCTTTTCTGCCCAATCGGTTTCTGATAAGATCTTTAAATATTTTTCTCTATATATTTGTATTTATTCCTAAAAATTTCGACCCCCCTATGTGGCCCAACCCTAACCCTGGGGATTATGATTTAAACAAACTTGAATCTACACTAACAGCTTTTCTGGCTGATCAGTTTCAGAGAAGATTTTAAAGTTTTACTCTATATATTCCTATGTAAAAATTCGACCCCCATTGTGGCCCCACCCTACCCCCGGGGACTATGGTTTGAACAAACTTGAATCTACACTACCTGAGGATGCATCCACAAAAGTTTCAGCTTTTCTGACAAAATGGTATTTCAGAAGAATATTTTTAAAGTTTTATTCTATATATTCCTAATATGTTAAAGATTGACACCTCCCCCCCCCATTTGTGGCCCCACCCTATCCCTGGGGATCATGATTAGAACAAATTTGAATCTACACTACCTGAGGATGCTTCCACACAAGTTACAGCTTTTCTGCCCAATCGCTTTTTTAGAAGAATATCTTTAAATATTTTTCTCAATATATTCCTATGTAAAATTTGACCCCCCATTGTGGCCCCACCCTACCTCCGGGGATCATGATTTGAACAAACTTGAATCTACACTACCTGAGGATGCATCCACACAAGTTTTAGCTTTTCAGGCTGAACAGTTTCAGAGAAGAAGATTTTAAAGATTTACTCTATCTATTCCTAATATGTAAAATTTCCAACCCCAATTGTGGCCCCACCCTACCCCTGGGGATCATGATTTGAACAAACTTGAATCTACACTTCCTGATGATGCTTACAAACAAGTTACAGCTTTTCTGGCTGATAAGTTTCAGAGAAGAAGATTTTTAAAGGTTTATTCTATATATTCCTATGTCAAATTCGACTCCACATTGTGGCCCAACCCTACCCCCGGGGATCATGATTTGAATAAACTTGAATCTACTCTACCTGAGGATGCTTTCACACAATTTTCAGTTTTTCTGGACAAATGGTTTTTGAGAAGATTTTTGAAAAATACCAACAAATTTTCAATGATTTTTAATTATCTCCCCTTGGAAGAGGGCTCGGTCCTTTATTTTAACAAACTGGAATTCCATTTACCTAAGGATGCTTTGTGCCAAGTTTGGCTGAAATCGGTCCAGTGGTTCTGGAGAAGAAGTCGAAAATGTAAAAAGTTTATGGACAGACAGACGGACAGACGGACATACAGACAGACGGACACCGGACAAAAAGTGTTCAGAAAAGCTCACTTGAGCTTTCAGCTCAGTTGAGCTCAAAACGAATTAGCAGATAGAAAAAAAGATCAGATTGAAGAAGCTCTTTTACCAGTATATTGAACCAATGTAAACAAAAGCATTGCACGAGCCTTGTTTACATAACGAAGAATTGTAAGCTGTATATCTTGCTTATAACTCAAACATTGATTGAACATTAGAAATGCATTACTTAAGCATTGAGATAGAAGATAGAAAAATAAAATTCGACCAAAGTCGTGACCATGCCCCTTTAAAAGAAAACGTTCTATCGGAATCAAACCCGTGTTTGTTTAAATTGCCAGCGTACATTTGTATGTCAGTAATACACATTATAGGACGGCCGTGTATTGTAGAAAAATTGAGTTTAATTACCATGTATTGGAACCATTTTTTAAACACGTCTTTCAGTAATGAAACAATTCAAGCTGTCTCCGTTACCGTAAAACAGGGGGCGTTTTAACGTGTGTAATTCCAGTTCTACAAATACATGCACTGTCGTCTGGGCGACGGCGTATATACAGCTAGTGACTCTGCTATCGATGGGTTACCTGAGTCTCGAAATGTATCTAAATATAGAGAGGGGAACAGTTTTGAAACAAACAACTAAAATAAAGTCAAAGAGGTTCATGTTAATGAAATGAAAATAAACATTTCAATAAAAACATTTGCGAATTTATTTTGAATCATCTTTACGCGCTAAATGTATCAGTTAGTGCGTAACAAGAACCCCTTTCATAACTTCTTAAACGTGCACACCCCCACGGAAAATAGGCCGATCCCGCTAAAATTGTTTCTGCAAAAACTGACTAATATAAATATTATAAAAACATTAAATTCAATACTAAGGATGGAATCATAATTAATTTCTTAACAACTTTGCTTCAATTATGCATTTGGAATTTTTCTTTCTTTACAAGTTATTGACAAAAAAACGTTTGAAGCCTTATCCTCCCTAATAATAGGGGTCAGCCCCTTTTTCTCTTTACTGAATGAAAGGTCCCGGTAAGACCCACAACTTTTGATATACATTTTATAACAAATTATTATCAGGTGGAAAACTATAAAGGAAAATAAGTAAAATTTTTGGCAATATTTTCAGACCTTATATCAACACCTATACAACTCCTTTTTTGCATTTAAATTACAAATGGATAGTATGCCGCACGTTTTCAATGTATCTACTTCCAAACCAGCCAATCTTTGATAATCTGCCAGTCATCGTTAAAGCTAAATCGATCCGACAAAAGGGGTAGTTAAATTTTACTAAAAGAAGAATAATTCAAAACCGGATTGGGATTTTTATCAAGTAAAATATAAAAATATAATATCGCTCTGCATGTTATCAGCCCTGAAAATTTCAAAAGAATTGGTTTATAAACGAGCGAGATATCAAGAATCAAAGTTGGCGTTAAGAAGAAAAAAAAGAAATAAGAAATCTGAAAATTTTTCAAAATGATAGTAAGGTCTTCCGTTCGGAACGGAAGACCTCAATGACCACTTCGCGTATAAGTTGGCCATATTTTTGACCTTTTATAAAGCTAACTATCTGAAACAAACATTAACAAAAAGATAAGGTTATAAATCTGATATAAATCACGCAAAAAATAAATGATTATAACAACCTGAATATCGAACAAAATGGCATCTTTTTATTTGATTAATGCATATGTCATTAAAATTTGATGAATGAATAAAAAGCAAGATCAACGTTTTTAATAGATATGTATAATGTATCATTCGTCATTTTATTTCTGTTAGTATTTTCAATACACTGACATCTATAATTACGTTGATTTAATAGAAAAAGCTTTACAACTAATTCCGTTGTTATTCATTCAATGTTGTTGCATTTTAAACGAACTATATGTACTATTGAACTTTTTCTTATAGAACATGTTATTTTTTTATATTTTTTGACAGCCCAGTGAGATGAGTCATGAAATCTTTACATAGATTTATCAATTTCATTGCAATTTGCTTATCAGACGGTTATCCTTAATTAATGGCCATACAATACGAAATAGTTTATTAAGTTTTTACTGTTCATTGATACTAGTCTTTTAACATTTTTTTTACATTCTACTTTTCTATCAATTCGACTGTTCTACTCAATAATTAATTAATTGCACACAGAGTCCAATTTCAAATCAGTTGGTTTAATTTTCATTGCTCAAACTGAATAATGTTAATTACTGATTCTGAGATATATTATAACATATATTTTTTGGCCTAATTTTTTGACCTGAATACAGTGCGTCAATCAAACCAAAAATATTTACAATTAATTTGTTTTGATGTCATTAACATTTGTGCAAAAAAAATGATATTCTATATTAGAATTACTTTGATTTATTTTGTTCTAAAACATTTTTACACTATCTGACAATACACAGAGTTGATCAGATAAACACAAAAACGTTTACTTAAAGTTCACCGTCTTTTGATACTCTTAACAATTCTACACAATTTGATCGGGTTTTTTAAGAGATCATTTATACAGAGAAATACTTGATACAATAACAATACTGTCAACAATTCGACAATGATATATCGTGAGACGTTCGTTAATGTTAATAGCAAATGCAGATGAAATTTCTTTTTCAAATATCTGATAAAATATTTCTTCAGGATAACCTCACTATCACTTTCACGAAATATCTCATCGATGTGACATCACAGTTGTGGTAATTGAATCAGACTTATTCTTGCTCACAATGTCTATTTGAACGAAAAATCTGTAAGCAGAATATTCAGATATATTCAGATGAAAATCACATATCGTTGACGATTTCATTACATTGTCGAAAGATTATATGTTTGATACAATGGTGTAGCAATAAGCATCAAGGGTGTTTTCATTCACATTTTAAAAGGCAAGCTTTTGTCGTCTTCCATACATGATGATTGTTTTAAAAAAGTTAAATGATATCTTTTAGAGAAAAAAATTTAATTACAGTCATGAACCTTTACAATCTTTTTATATGTCCTCTCTTTTATCTAGTAATAACAAACAGTAGAAAACTATGTCCTTTGGCGAAACCTGTTTTCCTAGTATAACCGCCATACCGGTCGCTCCTATATGAAATTAAAAGAACAATAACCACTTGGCGTTTAAATTAGCCAAACTTTTGATCTTTTTTTAAGCTAAACATCTAAAACAAACATTTAGAAAAAGATTAGGTTATAAATCTGATATGAATCACGCAAAGACAATATATCCATCGGAATATCGAACACGATGGCATCTGCTGATTTGTTAAAATGATATGTCATTCAAATCTGATGAATGAATAAAAATCAAGATCTTCATTTAAAATAGATATGTATAATGTATCATTCGTCATTTAATTTCTGTCAGTACTTTCATTACACTGACTTCCTTTGTTTCGTTGATTCGATACAAAAATCATTACAACGAATTTCGTTATTATTGCATTCAATGTTTTTGTATTTTATACTAACTACATGTACTTGAGAACTTTTTGGTTCATTTTCTTATAAAACGTTCTATTTTTTCTTATTTTTATAGCCCAGTGAGGTGAGTCATAACATCTTTCCATATATTAATCAATATCATTGCAATTTGCTTACCAAACGCTTATCCAAGAATAATAGTCTTACAACTTTGAAAGGTGAACTCAGTTTTAACTGTTCATTGATACTCTTAACAATTTTGTTTAGCTTTCATCTAGCTATCATTTCGACTTATCACTCATGATTTAAATGAACCAAATATCCAAATTCGAATCAGTTGGTTTAATTTTTATTTGCTCAAACTGAATAATGTTAAATACTTATTCTGAGGGCAACATATAATTTTTGATTTGATTTTTTGACTTGAATACAGTGCATCAATCAAAACAAAAATATTTACAATTAATTTGTTTTGATGTCATTAACATTTGTGCAAAAAAATGATATTCTATAACAAACACCTTAGAATTACTTTGATTTATTTTGTTATAAAACACATTTTTACACTATCTGACAATACACAAAGATGAGCAGATAAACACATAAAAGTTTACTTAAAGTTCACTGTGTTTTGATACTTTTAACAATTCTGTACAATTTGATGGAGTTTATTTTTAAGATATCATTTATACCGAGAAATACTTGATACAATAACAACACTGTGAACATTTAAAAAATGATATATTGCAAGAAGTTCGTTAATTTTGATAGCAAATGCAGAAGAAATTGACATTTCTTTTTCAAATATCTGATAAAATAATTCTTCAAGTTAACATCATTATCACTTTCACGAATTATCTTATCGATGTGACATCACAGTTGTGATAATCGAAATCGGACTAGTTCTTGTTTACAATGTCTAACAAAAAATCTATGAGCAGAATATTCAGATATATTTAATGGTTTGAAAATCACATATCGTTGATACAAGTAACTTTGTTACGTTGATTCAAATCAAAAATCATTGCAACTAATTTCGTTGTTATTTCATTCAATTTTGGTGCATTTTATACGAACTACGTGCACTTGAGAACTTTTTGGTTTATTTTCTTATAAAACATTGTATTCTTTTTTTTGACAGCCCAGTGAGGTGAGTTTTTAAATATTCGCATACTATTAGATTGATTATATTATTTTATAATAAATTGCAATATGAAAAAGCTAAATATCTGAAACATTACATTTGCAAAAATATTAGGCTATAAATCTGACATAAATCACTCAAAAACAATGTAACAATCGAAATAACGATCAAGATGGAATCCGTTTATTTGATAAATGGATATGTCATTAAAATTTGACGAGGTAATAAAAATCAAGATCATCATTTTCAATGGATATGTATAATTATCATTCGTCATTTAATTTCTGTCAGTATTTTCATTACACTGACGTCCTTTGTTACGTTGATTCAATACAAAAAACATAACAGATAAAGCAGTTGTTATTTCATTCAATGTTGGTGCAATTTTTACGAACAACATAGTCTTGAGAACTTTTTGGTTAATTTTCTTATAAAACATTTTACTCTTTTTCTGACAGCCCAGTGAGGTGAGTCATAGAATCTTTGCATAGATTAATCATTTTCATTACAATTTGCTTATCAAAGGCTCAACGAAATGGTCTTACAACACGAACAAGTTTATTAAGTTTTTACTGTTCATTGATACTGTTTATTTACATTAGCTTATTTTCCTATTATTTTACCCGACTTGCATGTTGTTTAAATGCATACAAAATTCGAATCATTTGGTTTTTGCTTCTATTTGCTCAAACTGTATATTGTGAATGACTAATTATGAGCGCAGCATATGTTTTGAATCTGAAGATTAATTTAAAAAATCATTAAACTTAATTCGGTTTTGTTTCATTTAATGTTTGTGCAAAGTTTCATTATTATATAACAATTCATGAAGAATTTTTGATTTATTATCTACTAAAACATTTTTACTTTTTTAAAGGATTATCTTAGAATATTTATTGGGGTATTAGCATATATTGATTATTTCATGGCAGTTAAATCATACAAACGCATAAAGAAACTGCCCGACAGCACAAAATGTTTACTAGGTTTTCACTGGGCATTGATACTTTATTACTTTTTTTAACATTTAAACATACACACTGTTATGTTTTATATTGAAAGAACAAGTTTATTAATATATAAAATGAGCTTCACTTCATAGCTTTTCTCTATCATTAGTTAAATGGTAGTATCAAATGTCGTTTAAAATTTATTAACAATAGATTTTGCATATGACCCACCAAATACATAAATATATATTTACATATCATAAAATATTAAATTTTGAATCTTTTTTTCTATTTTTGATATCACACTGTACTGGTAAAAAGTAAATTTTTTTTTTAAATTGGGTCAATTTGTAACTCAATATACATGCTGCAAGTAGATGCAAGTAGATGTAAGCATTTGGTGCATGTACACAGAAATTTATGTTCAGTCATTACGTCTTGCAGTTATTTTCCCTGTCCTGTCCAATTCAATATTATTGTCGGAAATGGAATGAACTGATGACTTTTTTACTTTTTGAAATGAAGGACCTCTCCGAATGACTTTCCACATTTTCAGTTTAAAACAAATTAATATTGAAAATATGCAGTTTAAGAGTTATGTACAAATCTAAGTATATGTTTGCTCTGATAAAGAAAATTATCCTGGTGGTGTAAGGTTGCAGATTTATATACTCATTTTTAAAAAAATCTACAAATTTTAATCTTTTCACACACCAAAAGAGAAACGTACACCTTCATGTTAAAGTGATTTTTAAGTATATAAAAAATGAAATTTGTATTTGCATATGAAATAACACTCTCTTATTTCCTAAATGACATTTTCCAACTTAAGTCACAAACATATCTCCCAGTGTTCTTTATCTTTTTAAATCGCTGCAAATAAATTAAAAAAAAAAAGATAGATAAAACAATAGATACATGGTTTTAGTTAATTCGATAACGTTCAAGACAAAACTACCCACTATGAAATCCGGTTGCTAAATGAACATTTTTTTTAATCTTGAGGAGGTTCAGGGGTCAACAAATCACCCAGATCTGCCTTAATTTTTCAAAAATGGTTTGTTTAGGTATAAACCATTATTAAGTTGAAAAAAAAACCAAAAATCTTATTTCTAACATTTAAACATTTTTCTATATAGTTAAACATGGTTCTTCTTTTCAAGGAGATAAATAGCGTCTATGTATGGCCTCAACCATTCAGCCCTCTCAAAATAATTGATCTGGTTGTAGAATTTTCTTCAAAATATCTAGGATATTAATAACAAGTCGTTGACTCGTTAAAAAATTATGTGAAACCAAAGTTCTTTAATAACCACTTTATTTTGTGGTTTTTTTTTTTAAGTTTTGTATCTTGAACTGTAACTATGATGAGAATATTAAATTCACCACAGAAGCTTATATTTGTAATTGTTTTCTTAATGTCAAAAGAAAAGAAATGCTTGTATATAATCGTTTGATATTAGTACATTTCAAAAAATTGAGATGTTAAATTTTTACTGATAATTCCCATCCGTATAAAATAATAAGTAAACTAAAAAAGAATTCCAAAAAAATAAAGAAAACACAGTGTATCGAACAATATAATGACTTCTAAAATGGTTAGCAATTCCATTTAACTACATGTAATGAAAATCAACAGCATCATTTTCAAAATATATACATTATATGTCAGTCAAACCCTTGTTGCAGTACTTTTAGTGCTTTGATATGTTTTGGTACGTCAAATGAAAGGAAAATCAATTTGATATAATCCAATTTATTTTTTTTATTCAATGTTAGTGTGACATTTTATTGTTCTTTAATCCTCATTATACAATAGTATTTGTTTTATTCACGAAGACAATATCTTTACATGTTTTAAACATTTTAAATGTTTTAAATGTTTTAAATTTTAAACTTCATAAGCCTTTGCTTATGCAGCCCATGCCTTGAGAACATAAATTTGAAAGTATTGATGTGAATTTATTATACATGTACAATGATCATATTTATGCTATTGGGCTCATAATAACCGATTCAATATCTGATAACCTTTTTATTTATCTTATTTATTTATTTATTTTTTTTTATTGGGGGGGGGGGGGGGCATAACATTATACAAGTACACTGATGCTGAGGTGTGTTCTTTTTTATATACGACACAAAAACTTCTTTCTATTGTTATTGGTATAGTAGTTACGTATCAGTTTTTATGAAAAAAACCCTGAAAAGGTGTACTTATGAAACACGTCGCTATAGAACAATAAAAAAAAGGATGTAACAAACGGTGAATCAAACAGATGTCTGCTAAGATATTGTCCATTGTAACATATAGCAAATGTTTTAATGTCAACGGTTTAACTGCAGTAACATGTAAGCACCTAAATGAATAAGATGTCTGTTTAGATACATGTAATACTTCCCTCAAATTTGATAAGTTTATGAACAAAAATCATCAGTATCATTTACAGAGATTTACATTATGTGTTATTCGTCATATTGTGTCAGTAATTCATAAGATTAAATTTCTTTAAAACGTAGATGAAAAAAATATTAATTTAATTTTTTTCATAATATATGTATTTCATTAAATGATGATACATTTTTAATATATAATTATTACCAGAGATTATTCTTTGATTTTCTAATAAAACATCTTTTTTTAACAGCTCGAGGAACCGGTAAGTAAGAGCATAGTTTGGTCATTTTCCAAAAAAATGAGGTTATTCTAATGCATAAACAATGGTACGCAGCACCACTGTCGTGCCATGGTATCACGCGACAGTTAAAAATATATCACTTTTTAACCTTAACATAAAATCAAAAAAGTCTAACACAACCCCAAATGCATTTGAATATATGATACAATAATAACTTCGATCGGCAATTAGTTCATGTTTATTAGTATTATTGCTAGAATCCTATTGTTAATCGCATAAAATACAGTACCGATTAGACTCAACCTAACAGAAATTATACCCAGACTAAACTTTGGGTTTACTTTCGGGGTTTACCCTGGTCTTACTCTCGGTTTACTAGAGCAGACCCAGAGTAATCCCTAAGTAAACTCAGAGTAAACCCAAAGTAAAACCAGAGAGTAAACCCCGATCAGAAGTAGACCCCTGATCATGATGTAGACGCTACATGTGTAGTTGGAATATACAATGAATGGGTATTACAGACAGTAAGATATTTAGATAAAAAACGGGTCGCCTTACATTTCAATGTTTAAAGAGAACTCAAAAAGCAAATCGGGAGTAAACCCAAAATAAACCCTAGTGGACCGAAAGTGAACACCAACTGGACACAAATTTTTAAAAAGTAAACCCGAAGTAAACCCAAAGTAAGCCCGAAAGTAAACCCGGGGTTTATTTGGGGTTTACTCTTGTGTTAGGTTGGGTCTGATCGGTACTGTAAATATTGTCAATATTTATCGCAAACCCTCTCAACTTCTTCAATGACATTGAAAGTACTAAGTTATTTTTATTCACAAAAACGAAGGAAAGGATTCTAGCAGTACTTTTCAAGTACTTTAGGTCATATGCTTTTTGTATTTGTCAAATTCATTTTTAATAATATTCGGAGTAGTGTTACACTTTTGCCTTTTTTGTACACACTGACAAAGGAAAGGTCGGTCAAGCCATATAAATGTATATCTGCTTACCTTATAACACTTGCTGATGAAACAAAATATCCATGCCTGTATTTTCCTAATTATATCTTAACTGACACTCATCTAAATCTGGGGTATCTAAATTAAATAAGTCTTATTTTGGCATTGTTTACACTGCATTCCGATGATTTGTCTCCCAACAATGATCTTATCCATTAAACATGCTTGTGACGTCATCAGGAATATGATACATAATACAGAGAAATTGAAGAAATATTCAGTTAGAAGAGTTTTTAGTGACATTTTACGCCTGTAGTTTTTTAAATTTGGATAAGAGAGAAAGTTTAAAATGCCAGGTTTCTAAATAAAAATTGACATCATGCTGCTTATTTAGGCCATACACAGTAAACTCGTAGATTCTAGTTCTAAAAATGTATAGTAGTTGAAAAAAAAGTATCACAGTCGTTATCCGAGCAGAATGAGTTATGAACTTTTTTTTAAAAATTTTGTTTTCAGTTCACATTCTAATATACGATACATTTTTTTTATATGCATTTATTTACAACCAAGGACATATTAGCAACTATCGAAAGTCTCGCGTGACGCGATTTCAAAGCTCGCCAACATTTTGACTCTTTGCGAAAAATAATGCACGTCACCTTAATTTCTCCAACAGAAATAACAGGAAAAGTGATGGTTATAGATGTACATGTAGAAAGATTTTTACGAGGCGTTCGAACACAATCATCATTCACTATACATTCAACTGAACTCTTTTCTGCATTAACAGCTGCATTCTTTGTATAAGGGGACGTACCTGATGCCGGAATGGCAAGGGGACGGAAAACTCTAACTGACCCACCCCCAATTTTTCTAATCTATAAACCTTCCTCCTGCATTTTTGGCTTAAAATGTCATCAATGTACACGTTCTTTGCAAAGAACGAACTGCATCTACTTTGCAGTACTTCTCCAACAATTGCACCATTTCCTATAGATGTTCTTGAATGGTAAATGCAACAGTTTTTGTTCGGCATGAATTGTTTTTATGTGGCACCTGTCTCGAGTAACACAGAGTGAATGATTCTTGTCCTCAAACAAAGCGTGCTTTGTGGCAACGCACTTTGAAAAAAATTACGCACTTTGATTTTTTTCAAAGTGTGTTAAATTTGGGACCAAATCAACGCACTTTGAAATTTTTTTTCAAAGTGCGTTAAATTTGGGACCAAGTTAACCCGCTTTGAAAAATTTTTTTCAAAGTGCGTTATGAAGGTACATAAACATTTTTTAGCATCGAGACACTTAACGCACTTTGAAAAAATATGTATAAATCATAAATTATGGAATTGAATTCCCAATTTGTTGATAGAATGATGACTTGTTTACACTAATGAATCTAATTTACCGTCTTTGAGAACGGGGGTGGGGTGGGGGTGGGGGTTAACCAAAGATACAGGTCAATTAACAGTACATCATTTAATTGATTACAGGAAGAAGGTCCCCTACCCCTCTTTTTCCTTCCAAAACATATAAATTGATTATGATATTCAGCAACTTGAAGTAAATGTTTAAGATCGGAAAAAGAAATACGCTTTGTTGTAAATTAGGTACAGTGATATTGAAAAAAAAAAACGAGCCGGTCAAACAATAATTTCTCCAATGGTATGTTAAGAATCTATAAGTGTTTCAACATAAACCCTCTTTTCAAATTCTAATCAAATAAATCACTTCATTATAAAAAAAAAATACATTACATTGACAAAAATTAAGTTATTATAAACTTAAAAATAAGCATTAGGGTGTAGGATTTTTTCCTGTACTGATCCTCTAAAAGATCATATTGTTTTTGATACCCATAACTACCGTATCCTTTTTTCACATCATGTTTGTTTATAAGCACATGCAATTGAAGCCAGTTGAAATATGTTAAACATTATCTCCATTATCAATAAATTAATTAAATCATTTTTGTTTCTGGGATAGCCCAATGTACCAGATAAGAAGTAAATTTGCTGCATACACAAAAAGGAAACTGCAGTTGCTAAGCGATGCAGTTTATGTCATATTTGGATCATTCAAATCCCCCGAGTTGTTCTTTATGTAAATTGTCAAACTACGTAAGCTTATGAGAAAAGAAAAAAAATCGAATCGAGAAATTGTTTATCATGTTAGCTGAGAATGCTTTGGGTTCTTTTTTTAAATATATCACATTAAGGCAAACAAGGTGAAACAATCATTTATTGTATATAAAATTATATATTATTTCGACTAAACCCTGAACAATTTTTATTTTCAAAGTGCGTTAATACTGACGATATCAACGCACTTTGAAAAAAAAAACATTTTTTTTCATAGTGCGTTGACTTGGTCCCAAAATTAACGCACTTTGAAAAAAAATTTCAATGGTGCGTAATTTTTCAAAGTGCGTTGTAACAGTGCCTACACCAGGGTATAGTTTCGGTTGATTGCTTATAAATTCTGCATATAAACATAAACCAGTGTTTGAGTGCTATTAATTTTGAAAAAGAAAAAGTATGCCCACAGATGGAATCGTACCTGGGCACAAAAACATCATGTGTGACATAGCCAGCACTTTAACCTACTGAGCTATCTAGGACTCACTTTTAGATGTTAATATAGATCACTATGATAGAAATCAGTTTCCGAAATTTCTGTCTTTTTTTGTGCAAAATTCGAGCCCAGGGCCGGGGTGGCCATAAGAAAATTCTATCTTAATATATCCTTTGAACAAAACCTATCGAAATATCTAAAAAAGAATTAGGGGCAGGCCGGTCCTGTAGGATATCTAAGCCAAAAATCTTGCAGAAATATACCATTTTACTTGAAAAATGCTGTTTTAGACAACTTTGAAGATTAATCATAAAATTGCAAGAGCAATATGATGTGTTTTAAATTCGGAAAATTTAGAAATACATGTATGTAGCATAGAAAAAAAAATGATTTTCAAAAGAGATTTTTTCCGGGAAATCCATCTCCCCTATAGGTAATTTTTTTGTTATTTGCAATAGATCCTTCAATTTTGTGTGAACTTTTTATGGCGTCACAATGATTACCGCAAGTGCTTATTGTTTGACGGTTCTAATATTGTAACGTAAAAACATCGTTCTATTTGTGATTGTGAACAATTTGCTATTGTTAACAGTAGATATCAGCAATAAACAGAAATGTCGAAAATTTCTTTGGGACAGGAACTTGGATGGTACGTGATTAAACCTTAAAGGCTTATCAGAATTTGATCACTCTAATTTCCTCAAGTACGGTGATCAAATCAAGAACTATTACAATTCATTTTTATATTTAAATGATGTTGATTAAAATTTTGATTAATTGATTTATTTTTCAATAATATAAACGATACTTTATTGCAAAAATTGTGGGATGTATTTGATATCATATGTTACTCTTTGACAGCCATTTTAATGAAATGTTTCTGACACTTCATGACACGTGGTTTTAGTAAACTCGATATCATTCTTGACAAAATTACCCCCTATGAAATCCAGATGGTAAATGCACATTTTTTTAATCCTAAGGAGGCTCAGTGGTCAATAAATCAACCATCAGATCTGCCGTAAATTTTCAAAAATGGTTTGTTAAGCTATAAACTATTATTTTGTAGAGACAAATTTCAAAAATCTAAAATTTCTATATAGCTATACAGGGCTCCTCTTTTCAAAGAGATTAATAGCGTCTGGATATGGCCACAACCATCCAACCCTCTTAAAGTAATTGATATGATAGTAGAAATTTCTTCAAAATATCTAGAATAGAAATAATACATGTAAGTCGCTGCCTCGTTAAGTATTAGTGTAGAAATTGAAAAAAAAATGTGTGAAACTAAATGTTCTTTATTAACAACTATATTTTGTTTTTGTTTTTTTTTCAGTTTTGCATCTTATACTGTAACTATGGTGCCTATATTAAATGCACCACAGAAGCTTATAATTGTTGTTGTTTTCTTAATGCTAAAAATGAAGAAATGCTTGTATCTAATCGCTTGATATTAGTATTTTTTTCGAAACTGAGATGTTTTACTGATAATTCCCCTCCGTGTAAAACAATACCTAAAATAGAATTTCGATATAAAGAAATAAAAACAGTGTATGGAACAATATAACGCCTTCAAAATGATTAGCCATTCAATTCAATTAGTACATGTAATGAAAATCAGTGGCATTATTTTCAAAATATATACATTATTCAACACCTTGTTTCAGTACTTGTAGTACATTGATTTGTGTTGGTAAAGCAATCAAAAAGATAATCAATATGATATAATCCGTTTTTATACCCGCACTTTCTAAAGAAAGTTCGGGTATATTGTTGTTGTCCTGTTCCGTCCGTCCGTTCGTCCGTCTGTCCGTCCGTCTGTCACGTTTTACTGTCTCAAACTGCTCTTACATCGTATAAACTAGCAATCTGAACTCTTGGATTTTGATTGGGGGTGTCATGTTGTTTTGTAAAATGGTTTCAAAAATTCTCTGGTAGTCCTGGGGGTCAGATAATTGGTAAAAAATGACGTTTTTTCACAATAAACCTTCTTCCTCGAACTCCTCCTACATTTTCAACAATAGACAAATCATCTTTTGGAATATGTTTTGGGGTATCCTATAGATGCGCAATAAGGTTTCGGAAATTTCAATTTTGCCCTTGGGGTCATTTGGTGACTGAAAAATTACGTTTTTTTTTTTTTTTACAAAAAATCTGGTTTAAAAAACGTCATTTTTTTTTTGCAGTAGCCAAATGATCTTCTAGAATATGATTGGGGGTGTCATTTTTAAGTGTAATCAGGTTTCAGAATTTTTTTTTCATCACAGGGATCGGTGGGCAACAAAAAATGACGTTTATTTGCAAAAAAGTATGGTTCCCGTAACTCCTCTTACAACTTTTGGAGTAGCTACATCATCCCTTGGGATATGATTGGGGCTGTCCTATAGATGTGCAAAAAGGTTTTAAAAATTTAAGTTTCATCCAGGGAGTCAAATAGTAGCAGAAAATTGACGTTTAATACTCCTAAAAAAACCTAGATCCCAGAACTCCTCTCATGATTTAATGAATAGACACATCATTTTTTGGGATATGATAGGGGCTGTCCTATAGATGTGCAATAAGTTTTGAAATATTAAATTTAATCCTGGTAGTCAAATAGTAGCAGAAAATTAACATTATCCCATGTGCGGATCTAGAGATGGGGTCAAAGGGGGGAGGGGGTCCAGATCCCCCCTCCAAAAATCAAATTTCTTTAAAATTTAAACCACCACCCTCCCTGCAAACTTGAATAACTGTCAACCCCCCCTTCCCCAGAAAAAACTATATGGATCTGCGCATGTATCCCTCCTTACACTGTAAATAAAATGACTTTTTTTCCTTAAAATAAAACAAGAGGCCAATGGGCCACATCGCTCACCTGAACAACAGTTCGTTGTAAATTCTATCTCATAGCATATGCTATTTCTATTTTAAACTTTGAATCTCTCTCTTTAGAATCTACACTAGTTGAGGATGTTTGCATAGTAATCTCACAAACTGTAGCAATGTAGTTCTTGAGAAGAAGATTTTTAAACATTTTCCCAATATACTTCTATGTTAAACTTTGAACCCCTTCTAGGACCCAGTGTTGGTCCGGGGTCACGGCCTTACAATCTAGAATTTTCACTATTTGAGGATCCTTGCATAGTAATCTCACAAACTGTAACATTGTAGTTCTCGAAAAGAAGATTTTTAAACAAGTTTCCTATACATTTCTATGTTAAACTTTGAACCTCTCTTGGTGCCCCAGTATAAAATCGGTGGTAACGATTTTAACAATTTAGAATCTACAATACCTAATGATGTATTCATAGTAATATCCCATACCGTTGCAATGTACTTCTTGAGAAGAAGATTTTTAAACATTTTTCTATATATGTTAAACTTTGAGCCCTGCCTGGGGCCCCAGTTTTGGTCCGGGGATCATGAATTTTACAATTTAGATTCTTCACTATATATACAAGCTTTTTTGAAATATTGACATTTCTGGTGCAGTGGTTCTTGAGAAGATTTTTAAACATTTTTCCTACGCATTTCTATGTTAAATTTTAAACCCCGCCTGGGGTCCCAGTTTTGGTCCGGGGGTCATGATTTTTATAATTTATAAACTTCACTATATATACAATCTTTGGTGTAAATATTGGCATTTCTGGTGCAGTGGTGAGAAGAAGATTTTTAAAGACACACACCTATACTCACTGTTTCGCAATTATCTCCCTTTTAAAAAAGGTTTAGCCTTTATTTTAACAATTAAGAATCCCCTTCCTATAAGAATGCTTTGTACCGAGTTTGGATGAAATTGGCCCAGTGGTTTTCGAGAAGAAGTCAAAAATGTGAAAAGTTTACAGACGTACAGCTAGACCCACAGACGGACGTACGGACAACGGGTGATCAGATAAAAACATTGCATTTATTTGATTTAATTGTCGAGAGATCTATTAAAATCAAAATACAATTTGGGATCTTATAAGATTTTATAAACTGTTAAAAATGTTTTTAAAAAAATCACATTACACCTTGCATAATTTTCAAATGATCTATTGATATTTCTTATTTTCTACCTGGGGATCCATTACTAATATCAAAGTTAAAATTAATAACAATAAATGATTAAAATGAAAAGTTTATCCTCCACATCCAACGACCCCCCCCCCCCCAAATCAAACCTCAGGTTCTAAAGATTCAGAGTCTTCTTACATCCTTACATGTGTACAGTAGCGAATTATAAATCATTTTTTGATTGGTATTTTTCTCTAGAAGCTCATTAAAATTTTGGAAATTGCTTTTTAATTTTTAAGATAAACAAAATGTTATATATGTATTCGGGGCAATTGTAAAGTCTCCTAAACAAAGCAGGTTCATTATTAGGCTAGGAATTACATGGGTCAAACACGTACTACATATGAATAAGATAAAATACTTTATTATTTCCAGTTCTAGAAAGTCAGGGTGTCTCCAAGGGGGTATCACCTATATACCATTTGATGCGCAGTTTATGACACAAAGAGCAAGAATAAATGTGGTTTAGGGATGGGAATCTCAAAAGTTATCAAAATATCATCATTTCCTATTTCAAGGGGGGGGGGGGTGGGTGGGGTGGGGGTTTAAAGACAACGCCTGGGGGTCATGTACTTTATACCATTTGATGCATTAATATAAAGACATTAGAAACAATTGAGAATATATACATGTATATATGGTTTAGTGGTGGGGATCTCAACATTTTTCAAAATATATTGCTATTTTCCTGTTCCATGGGGTCAACAATCCCATATGGTCATAGCCTATATTATATTTGATGCATCATAATTTATTAAGAAAAAAAAGACCCCTTCGATCCTTCCTATCATATTTCATATAAACATGATGTCTCTACACTTACACATGCAATACACAATTTTTTAATACAAAATCTAAGTCTGACAAATAAAAAAATAACTTTTGCAATTAAAATGACAGAAACTGTACAAATGCAATTGGATAGGTAATGATGATAAGCTTATTTAAATATAAAAAGATGATGATACAGTATGCTGGCAAAGGGAGATCACTTATTTAGAAAGAGAAAGTAAAACTTATACCTATACCGGTGGCTTATAATATTGTTCTACTACATGATTTATGCTTACCTATATTGGTCAACATCATAATGATTATCCAATAAGAGCACAATATGAATCCCTTTTGCTGATCACCACAAAAGAAACGTTTATGCATGTTAATTAATTCGGAAAACACATAACGGTATGTACACCACGTGAAACCCATCTAACCGAAGAGCTGGGTAAAACTAGTACCCGCTAATGCGACCTGCAGACCTGTGTTAAGTACGTTAACTTCAGACAAAGATCGGTTATTTGTAACATGCATGCATTTTTATAATTTATTCTTCAAAACCCCCTCCACTATTTTATTAGGTATATAACTATGTAAAGCACACATTTCAGTCTTAAGGTGGTACAGGGCACCTGCATATTGTGATGTTCTTCCTATTGAAATAAAGTATAAATATAATATTTTCCCCCAAAATAATGTTACCTAACAGTGAAGCGCAATGGGTTAGAGCATTAACTATGTGTCTGTAAGTAGAGAATTCAAATCCTGCTGGGGCTTTTCTATTTTTTACCTAAGTTTCAAAAATTTTGAAATCTTATTTTTTTATTTATTTTTTTTTTTTTTTTGTTGCCAAATACATGTACTGTAAAATTTTAAAATTCTAAAACATCACCATTTGATTATAAGGCACTTTTATCCACATAAAGATCAACATGTGTCTTATACCACCTTAAATCAGTAATTATCTTCTGTTCTGGCAGTTTTTCATTGAAAATCATTGTGCAATAAAATTATGTCATTTATATTGCACTGTTTAAAATCTTCTTTGTTGCAACTACATGTACAGGCAGGCTTTCGTTGTTATCAAAATACTCTGATGTTTATTTATCCCTGAGTAGTGTGTGCATGTGTGTGTGTGTGGGGGGGGGGGGGGGGGTTCAGTCAGATTAATACATGTAATTGTGTTTGCAGGGGGAGGGGGTTGGGGGGATTGGGGTCCGAGGTGTATTTTTGGTAAACTTACTATATTACGATAATATAAATGAATTTTCAAGGAGGGAGCAGGGTCTAGACCCCTCAATCCCACCCCTTCTCTAAATCCGTGCACACAATGATGTTGGCACACAGAAGCAAATCTAAAGCCGGCAACCGTCGAGGGGAGGGGCATAATTTAATTTTGTTTGTAATAATTATATAGACTATACTTTCTATGATATGAAATGCTAAGATTTTTGATTAACTTAAAATTCACATGCAAAAAGTTCAACCCCGAATTGTACATAAAGGGCCGCTATGTGTATTATGGGATGGAATCTCAATTTATGAAATTATAATTTTTAAAAATTACCGGAAATTGCATGTATCCTTCGTTTTTACTAAAACTGGTACAAAACAGTGTTATTTAGGGGCAAACACTTGGTGAGGGTATTACTGTCTAATGACAGCATCTAGTTATTTTTAAAATCAGTCAATGTTCGTCTGACATTTCGTTGTAAGGGAAAAATAGTCCGGTTCTTTGACACTTTTTACTTTTCACAGTGTGCAATGTCCAGTTCAGTAATTCATATGCATTCTTGTATAGAATTGTCTTCATACATGTACATATAAAGCAATGATACAGTTCATAAATGATTTAATGCATGTATACAAATGATAGGGCTGGGTATTGGGGGGAAATTTTGTATTGCGATATATTGCGATATTTTAAAATGTATTGCGATATGTATTGCAATATTTTTTTAAATTAAAATATTTGATTTTTTTAATGTTAATAGACTGTAATTGATAGATTTATAATTATACATGTACCTAATTCATTTGCACTATAATTCTATATAAAATACAGGAATAAAACATTGTTGGTATTAATTTATAATCTGTTTAAATAAAAAACCTTGAAACATTAGATGATTTATCATCTAGCAAAACTAGACCCGAGTAGTCAGTTAATTAGATACATTTGATATAATTTATTTTAGGCAGTCCACTGATCTGGTGGAAGAAGAAATAAAACGTGCAACAATAAATGAACTAACAATTGATATAAAGTATAAGAAATGAATGTTTTGACTGATTGTGCCAACCTGCAGGGAGACATAATCACAACTGCAACAGGGCTTACTTCAAATTCTTTATTAAGAATATTAGCATGTCAACATGTTTTGGCTTTGGATAAGCTCTTTAAGCAGTCACAATATCAAAACTTTCGACTTTCCTTTCGTGTGTGGAACGATTACAAATGCATCAGCCATTTTTAATTCAAATCAGAACTTTGGAATCCCGAGCCCGGAACGAAATTCCGATCAATTAACCCGGTATACCGGTATTGAAAAAATGTATCGCGATACGATATTTTTTGTCCACGTACCGCAATACACCGGAATACCGGTATTATTGCGCAGCCCCAACAAATGACGGTATCGGGTAACGTAAATACACACATGCATGATTTTAAAACAATGTTTCGGGTTTAAGATTAGAGAAAATATTATACGTTTATTTAAATTTTATTTGAAAAATGAAAAATATAAGAGAGCACTTAAGTTTTAATTCATATCACTGTGTCAATTAAATGATGTTCCGAATTTAAAACTCTTCCTTTTCATGTTTAAAATTCTGAGAACTGATAAATCAAAATTTTTAAATTCCGTTTTCTTTACTTGACTAACGGGGGGAAAGGTATTAAGGGGTGTTAAAACAACATATTGCATTATTGTTTAGCAGTACCGAGCATTCAGATCTTAGGACGTGTGTGTATATACAAGTACACGTGTGCCTGTCACCTTATTGTTCCCTATCTCGCCTCCGTGCACTGCAAATTGTCAAGAAGGGCTGTGTACATTAGCTATTATATAATCACTTACTGGCCATTCAGATCTTAAGAAGTGTGTGTATATATACATGTACACGTGTGTCTGTCGCCTCATTGTTCCCAATCTCGCTACCGTGCACTGCAAATTGTCAAGAAGGGCTGTGTACAGTAGCTTTTATATAACAACTGACCGAGTGAAAAAAATGTCAACATCCTCTCCTTTCAAAACTTTAACTTCAATCAACTAGTTGTTAAACATGTGTTTTCAGGTTCTTTGATCAAATTTGATATGGTGTAAAATAAAACATTGATGGATAAAAGATTAAATTGACCGCTCTAAGTTAATCTAAATAATTATACATTGTAAGTTAAGAAAATTAATTAAGATTGCATGTTAACTGATAAGGAAGTAAATTCCCGGGTAAATTATTAGTAAATTTAATTCAAAATCAATGCAAACGTTCTCTCTCTCTCTCTCTCTCTCTCTCTCTCTCTCTCTCTCTCCTGTCTGACAAACTGTACCAATGTTGGTATAAAGTTAACACGACTTTACCATATCACCATGCACCTTGTAATAGTTTATCCTTTTCTTAGCGCAGTAGGTCTAACTACCGGTTAGCCTAACGTTGTATCCCGCATCACATTTTATATACAAACTAGAGCCGAGCTCGTTGCAAGCAACGAGGAGGTCTTCCGTTACAGCTTAAGTCAAGAAAGGATTGTCAATCGGTCTTATTAAAACCATCCCCCTTCTCCTTACACTTGTCAGGGTCTTACAAATATTGATAGGAGGTCATTTTCACACTACCTTAACTTCTGACCAATTAGGGCTTTAAAAAATCAATTTGAAATCTTGAAAACTAGTTCATGCCTATTTATATGTAACCCATAGACTGCAGTGTATTGAAGAGTTAGATCTCTCGTAAAACAAATAAAGGCATGTCGGTGATAAGTTGGGGATATATTAAGACAAGGAAAGTATTGATGCTACTTTAAAACACTATTACTCACAGGGAGCTATTCCCTATAAGCAAAATGAAAGCGGGTATGCATGTCTTCATGTGAAGCTTTTAACTCTCATATTAGGCAATATCCAAACAATACTATATTACAGTTAATTGATAAGATAATGAAGAACAACTTTTCCAGCGACATCATTATCGTAGCATGTATCGTTTTTTAGTTATACAGCAAAGACTTTCCGGGCACCTAGATCCCTCATTTAAGGGGCCAACCCCTTTTTCTGGTCTCAAATGAAAGCCCTTTAATTTAGGACAACTTTTGTTCTATATGCATTTAGAAAATATTTCAAACTAAAAAGTTACGAAGCAAAAACATGAGTAAAAGTTGGCAATTTTTAAAACATAGATTTCAATTAATAAATGTAGTTCAAGTGGTACAATTGGAAAAAAACTAAAATACAAAAATCAGAGGACAACATTCATAGTGTCAATTTAAAAGATTTTTAACTTTGGATTATTTGCTACGGACCATTTCGGAGCCTTTGTCTGGAAACGAATGCCCCTAATTTTTTTTTAAAAAAGGGAATAACTCGAACCCGGAAGTTACGATTTCTCATCTTTTTCTGACTTAAAAACAAAATCTGATTTGCAATACACCCTGAAAATTTGAATGAAATCAGATGGCAAACAAAAAAGTAATTAATGTTTAAAAAACGTCTAGAAGAAGAATAACAATAATGAAGAATTACCATCAGAATCAGTACAAGGTCTTCCGTTGGAAATGAATTAAAACAAAAAATAAGATGTTTTACATCTAAAAATTGAACATATCAAACTTGGCATTCCGAGTCATTCGCAAACATCATACTCCTATTCCACCCTTTCCTATTTGTACAACACAAGTTTATGTGTAACAAATAAAGCCTCATATTACACTTGTTTTTAATAATGACAATTTTTCTAATCATAATTTTTTGTGAACATTAAGCAAATTAAATATAACAGACCCAGTTAATACTTCAAAATTAATATTAGTCTATATAAACTTTACACTGTATCTGAGTAGCTTAATTAATTAATGGTGAAAAATGACATAAAATAAAAAAAAAGGTAAAATTTCATTCAGTAAGAGTAAGAATAATGGGGTCAGTACTTTTCAGTACTTGTCAGTACTTATCTAAGTTTTTCAGTACCGTCAGTAAAAAGTGTCAGTGCTTCTCTAAGATTATCAGTACCGTCTAAGTTTGTCAGTACTTTTCTAAGTTTCTCAGTACCGTCAGTAAAAACGTCAGTACTTTTATAAGTTTATCAGTAATGTCAGTACATTGTCAGTAAATGTCTAAGTTTATCAGTAAAAAATGGGAAGTCAGTACTTTTATGACTTAGTAGTGTATATATTGATATTCAGCATTTATTTTTATTCCTATCAATTTTGACTTAAGTTCTTGTTAATTAAAAGCCTATTTAACGCTCAAACGTTATAGCACCGTAAAAAATTAGATTGTTTATAATAAGAATTTAATTCAAAGTGTCAAATGTTCGACAAAAAATATTGCAAATTTATAAGTATTTTGAATCGATGATGTTATTCTACCGTTAGAATAAAACATGAAAATGAATGTTTTTTTCATGTTCCTATATAGACTGTAGTATTCGATTTGTTAGCAGTGTGTCCTAGTAAAGTCCATTTTCTACAGTATAATGGCTGCAAAGAATGATTTGTTTACGTTTCACTGCAGTTATGCAACTATATATGTTCCCTTAATTGGACTATTTTCTGTTAAATTTGCACTTTTGGTTGACAAACTTTACTTTTGAAATCTTTAACACTAGCATTTGGACTGTACTCGAAAGCAGTGTGGAATCCCTCCTCAGCATCCTTCTCGGCATCAGCTTTTTACAATATTGCATTGTCCCTTAATATCTCATAGTTTTTTAAATGTATATAGTTACATAATGTACATCTGTCATAATCTATAAGCCAACTTATTATTTGAACAACCAAATTTGCGAGATCTCTTGCTTTTTCTCCACCCAAAATCTGGAAGCCTGGTTTTACAAAAAAGTATACCTCTCCCTAACTGATACAGCTCTGACCTAACTGACCCTTTATATAATCAACAATTGCCCTAGCCTTGGTCAGAAGGATGGGTTTAGCCTATTAAGGTACCAAATTGGCTTTCGCGTGCTCCTCTTGTACAAGTTTCAAATAATGTTTCACTCGACTTGATGCAACGGATTTCCTAACCCATAAGCTATGTTCCAAAAACTCCCACATCCCATCTTATTGAACATGTTTACGATTCTCGTTAGCATTAATGATACAGTGTCAGAGTCAAGGCGCACTGGACAATCACAGTCAAATATCCCCTTGTTCATAAAAAAACGGTAATAAATCTTATGAACTTGACTTTTACGCTCTGATCCTTCCATACCCAAAAGCGCCTAATGTCATCAGGTGTACAACTTGTAATTTCTCGACCAGACATCCTCAGAAGAAATTCACTATTTCCTCGTTTCAAAAAATCATTCCTTCTAAAATCCAGTGAAGAAGACTTACTTGCATCTAATTCAGACTAAAACAACAACACATATACTCTCTGACTGAAAAAAGAAGAAGATTAAACAGTATTATTCTTCAAATTTGCTAGCCTGTAAGCAATCAATGCTCATTTCAACTCCTTCAGTGCTGCAATCATGAAATTCACAAGGATAGGATAGTATAGGATGCACGATGCACGATACATGATAGAAAAGTTAAGTTCTATCCTACATTATCCTATCCTATCCTGCTGCCTATAGCCAATCAGATTCAAGTATAAATGTCAGAGTGATTTTGCGATGCGAAAATTACCATAATAATGCATTTTCAATGTCAAATTAATTCGTTATAAAAGTTAAAACATCTAAAAATGATTAATAATGTATTATATTAACATAACGGTGCAGAACATTGATGCGTGCTAGTCTGCGCTAGATGTTTGTCAACTCGTACGAAGGTATGAAATTACTGTAAGAATTCGATGTCACACATTGATTACTGCATAATAGATTTCTTTATTTGATTTAAAGTCTACAAAATGTAAAAAATCAATCAAATAATAGACGAACAATTCGACATATATATATATATATAAACATATAAAAAAGGAACAGACATCGAATTGCCGAAATGACAGTATTTACAGAAATGACACCTTAAGTTACCGGAATGACACTAAAATCTACAGAAATAAAACTTTAAATACATTAAAATTGTTATATATTATATTATATGTTTATGTCTTTCGGCTGAATGCTTCATAACCAAACAAAAATAAAAAAAACTAAGTTAAATATCGTATTAATTGAAAGTTAATGAGCGATACCTCTTCCAACGACAATAATGCTTTACTAGTTTAATAAAATAAATTATTGAAAAGAAAAATCAATATAAATTAGAAATTTCTAAATAACGATACATATAGCCATTAGGCTTAATGATGTATTTAATTGCACGTTTTTACAATATCAGAGGGTCCAATTACATGCATGCTCATATCATAATTTTCCAACTATCCAACCATTTTCCGTCTTGCAATTATATATACCAACTATTAACTAATAAAGACATTAATGGATATAATTTAGTATATTTGGGGTAAAAAACAAACTTTTGATTAAACATTTCTGTTGATTTTTGTGTCATTCCGGTAATTTCAGGTGTTATTTCGGTAAATACTGTCATTTTGGTAACTCAGGTTACACATTCCTTTTCACGTTTCTTATAATTTTTCGATGTCCGATAACAGGGACGTTTATTTATGCCCGATATTTAACAGAACATATCAAATTAATAGATGTTATCTAAATATAAATGCGTATAAATTTATATTTTAAAAATAAATCCAAATGGTTTAACTACAAATGTAATCTTTTTAATAATCCTTCAAGAAATAATTTCCAGATCGTGTTTACATTTAATTATCGCCGAACGAATCGACCGCTTACCGATAATGTCACTCGTTATTGTTTGATAAAGAAAAACAGATTGATAAAAATGTGTGTTTAAACAATAGTTCAATAAATACATCGAAGATGTATATCTGTTTTTAATACATAAATCTTATAAAAACTAAAATCTAATCGGCTACCTGTTTGTCTACGTTATTGTGTTCAATCCGCGTACCGCGTCATTTTACCTATGCACATGTAAATAAGTTATTCCGTTCTTAGAATTTTCGGTTTTATGTTTATATTAGTCATTATAAGTTCTACATTTGTGATAAAAGCATTTGTTTCTCAAATTTGTTTCATTTAACTTATACATGTATACCTATATTTAAATGGTATGGGATAGGATAGGATAGGATAGAGCTTATTTGCAGGATAGGATGCAGGATACAGGATATAGGATAAGATAGGATAGGATTGTTTTGTCAACTTTCACGATAGATGCACTGTATTATGAAAAAAAAACCCATATAATTATTATCCTTTTTTGAAGCAACCTAGATAACTCCTTTCACCCCTGCTAACCTAACACCAAACTAGATATCTTACAACTCTCAACCATGCAGAGGCTGCCATACATCTACATACAGGAATTTCTTCCTCTTTAAAAATGATAAAACTGGAAAATCATTATAAATGGAGGAAATTAAATAAATAGGGGTTAGACTCCATTCCAATTTTTTGTGCAGACATACATATATCAATCCTAGCAGTAAATTATAACTGCATTGGTCATGCTATCCTCCCTACAGAATAGCCTACAACCAGGAACTGCCACTTCTTGCACTCTGAAAAAAATATAAGACCGTTTTCGAACATCTACCAAAAAAAAAAAAAGAAATTTGACTCACCAAACCTTGTCCACACTTCTACTAATATGTATGCAACGTTATCTTAACCTTTTTAAAATGGGTCGACAGCACCAGAGGCATTTCCAATAGCTTACCTAACATAAATAGAATGAATCGAATTTATTGACCAACTCCAAAGATAATATGTCAAAACTATTTCAATGGTCTTGCTTTATCCATATGAGCATTTAAACAGCTCCCAAAGTCTTTAGCTGGATGACTGCACACAGAGCTGACCTGTCCTGTGCACACTCTAATAATAGTTAGAGTTTTATAATATGTTTAGTAAGTAAACACTTACATTTGTAACAGTCTTATCTTGAATAATGCTTTTTTAAATTTTAACCAGAACTGGGGCTTCTGGAGAACTTAAAAGATATTAAGCATAAAAATGTATAGCAATATTTGCTTTAAATCCTCTTCCTAGGAACAGTAATGCTACAGTTAGTGTTATTAATTAGTATGCCAACACCCTCATTAGTTTTAGATTTTTAATTGCTTAAATTGTATATACATATAGTTAATGACTGGATATGCGCGCAACATAAGGTGTTTTTGGACCTGAAGACAGATATGTTGCATTTGGCAGACGGTCGAGGGCAATTTGTCTGTATTTAGATCCAATAAATCATCAGTAGCCAATATCCCCGTCACTAACAGTTTTCTGACACACTTTACCGCACATGCATGAACAGTTTCAAGTAAAGTCAGTCATGCATGTCGCACAATAATGCTAAAAGTGATATTAGAATGCAAGCATCATCATTCTATTTAGATTTATAATTGCTCAAGCTGTAAATATTTAGCTAATACTGGTGCCCCTTGAGGAGTTTTTTTTCAACATTATGTAACGAATGACTAGGTATGAGAGCAACATAAGGTTTCTTGGACCTGAATACAAGGCCAAAGTCCGGTGCAATATATTTGTATTCAGGTTTAACAACTCATATGTTGCCCAAATTCCTGTGATTTACTGTTTTGTTATACCCATCACTGAATATTCAATAATAATTTTAAGTGGCACTCAGCCATTCATGTCGCACAGTCGTTCAGCTATTTCGTTAGACCAAGAGCGGTCAAATATTAATTAGCTGTGACGTAGCTCTAACAAATTCGATGTTGCACAAGCAGACTGGTCAACATCGAAATTCTTTGACCGGTTGAATAAACATTCATTTTGTTGGAACCTTTAATAAGTAAAAACAATTAAGGAGAATATTTATAACCCTAAGGGTAAAACAAATAATTATATGTAGTTTTAAGGATGTTTTAAAACCCACAAAGTTACATATTAATATACAAGCATCCTCATATAGTATAGATTTAAAATTTAAAATATGTGACCTTAACATAGAAACATAATTTTATTGGGATCAATCTTTGAAAATATTCGTACAAAGTACAATGCTACAATACAGTAAAACTTGCCGGATCAATAAACTTGAAGAGTTTATGCATTTACATCTAGCTTGGTCGCAGTGACCTTATATTGATCTTTTATATAATATATACATGTATATCTTTGATATATATATATATATATATATATATATATATATATATATATATATATATATATATATATATATATATATATATATATGTATATATATATTACCGAAGATTTGACAATTTCAATTGTTCGTGTCATTAGCCATTTTCAGTGCTTTATATAATATACAACCCCAATAAATGTATAGCAAAAATTAGGACACATAGTATTACTTTTTACCTTTCATGAATATTTACTAGTATCTGGTTTAAAAAGTTTTCTTTGATCGATGAATTCTAAAATAAAAAAAAGGATTAGTTTGTTGATGCCTTTTAGAACTTAGAGCATGGTATTGCATAAGAACTTGTTGATGTTTGAGGCCAGATAATCTATGCATGGAAAAATTTTATTTTTCTCTTTATACATGTAGCTGGTTCACAGAGGTAAATGTCTTGTAATTTAAAAACAAAACACGACTAAGAAATTTGCGAACTCTAGATTTAGTAAGCATCATCTGAAACTAATAACAATTCGAAATGTCTAAAATAAGGAGTAATGGGTTATTAGACGGAGTCTCTATGAACCTCCTCTATCGCTACCGGCCAGCTTTCATGTGACGTCGATAATTATTTTTGTAGATTTGACGGACACCACCTAGCGACAAAAATTCGCAATAATCGTTCAGGATTCATATTTCAATATTTTTAATCAAATAAATTACAAAATTACAAAATTTACAATAAAAAGACATATACATATGTTACATGTAATTGATCAGCATCATTTCTCTCGAAAAGTTTGGTTCCGACGTCAACTTTAACTTTAATTTTCATCACGTATTTACATTTGCAAGTATATATTTCCATATTTGAACCTAAAGAAAGCAAATAGGTACAAATGTAGATTTTTGATGAAGTATATTTTTCTGTAAATGTTATAAGCAACAATGTTAAAAAGTTCACCACGTTTAAACCTCTGTGAATTTTTCAACATTGCTTCAAGTATTTTTTCTATAAAGTAATATAACGATCTTGAAATAGACGGTAAAAAACACAATAAACAACTAAAACACATTTAAGAAATATCAATCTCTGAAGGGCATTCCGTTGGAACTTGTGCTTTTGTTATACATCATTAATTTGTTCGATTAGAATAAGTATAATACACGTATCACATAGGTTACAACTATTACAAATCCAGATTAAATTCATTCAATAACTATTATAAAAGATAACAGCTAAACACAAGCTGGCGATTTTGGTCATGGCTTTTTTATTAATTAGCAATAAGTTTAACAACCGACCTGTCACCCACTTGATGAACAGGTATATGGCTGCACAATAAATGACTTATTTATTAATTAGCAATAAGTTTAACAACCGACCTGTCACCCACTTGATGAACAGGTATATGGCTGCACAATCAATCAATGAATCAATCAAAATCAATAGTTCAACAATCAAGTTATTCAATCAATCAATAATCAATAATCAAAGTTAAATCAATCAATCAATCAATCAATCAATAAATCAAAGTTCAAATATGAAAGTCAATATCAATATGGCTTTGCTTTAAGCGGGTTGCTGGCTAGGTTAGGTGGACCCTGGGAACAGTTGACCACCTATTCCCAAGCTTTGAGCAGGCCCTGGGAACAGTTGCCTACATCAAAGACTTGAGAAACCTTGCCATGGTGCAAATTCCGCCATACAAACAGCTTTACTAAAGGTGTTTGTCCGCCAGACAATTTGCAGCCCCAAACCCATCGAGAGAGGGGAATGATTCAGGGCAGTTGGGGGCAAGTTTAAGGTTAAGCCATGACCAGGTTATTGGGGATTAGGTAAAGGGAAAGGGTAGGGGGTTGGGATAAGGTTGTGTTTGTGACAAGGATAAGCTAATACATATGATCAGGATATACTGATGAATGGGTTTGTGAGAACAGATAAAGTGCACCCTGCAATGTGTCAAGGAAAACATTATTGCCCAATTCGGATAAATGTACTCCGTCTAAGCTAAACATTTGGTTGTTATATTTATTTAGTTCGAGGTGCTTAATATAAGCCCCTCCCAAGTTTAAAACATGAGTTGCGATTGCATTGTTAAGACGAATTCTGGACTTTTCTGCTGCGATAGTACTAGACATATAACGCCAACATGACCGTGGCAAAATTTCGGACCAAACCAACAAAGTGTTAGGCAAAATTGTAGCTAGTTCAGATATAGTTTCAAACATTTTTAGTCGAAGGTCCAATAAAGGTAATGCGCCAATACTGTTGCCTCCGCAATGTATCACTAACATGTCAGGAGGAGTAGTGTGAAATAGCTGGGTAGAAATGCATGTAAAAACGTCCCCCCACATCATACCAGGTCTGCTTATCCAGCGTACCTCGGCCCCAATCAAGTCGTGAAGGCCCATTGAATTGCCTCCAGCGCGCGTTTGGCTGTGTGTTTTAGCTTTGGAAGTAATTGATGATCCGACTATCCATATGTGTGGCGCTTGACCTGAAATTCTTGTTATATGTTAGCATTGGTGTTAAAATGATGCAATAATAGAGAATTTAAGACTATAGCCTTATGTATTTCTTGTAACACATTGACTTCCAACGCCCCTTAGACTGAATTTGGTGTTCTGGGATACCTTTAATGAAAGCTGCCGTGGCAGCGCCTATGCGAAAAGAGTGTGATTTAAAGGCTGCGTGAGGGATCTTAAGATGCTGTAAAGTCTTGGTAAGGACTGTGGAAAATTGGTATGATGTAAGGGGTTTATTATCAAAATGGCAAAGTAGTGGGCCTTCAACAGGTGGTCTTACAGAGAGAAATTTTGTCAAAGCTTGTTGTAGTAGTAAAGATTCGTGATCAATAGGTATAACTATGGTGGTTCCCGTGCCAGTTTGATCTGATTTTGAAAACTGCAGGAATAATCGTATGGTTTGAGATGTAATTGAAACTGCGTTGGCTTGCAGAATTCTACTAGGGGATGTACCCGTTGTGACTGTTAATTCACCAACGCGCAAGAAGCCAAAATAAGCTAAAAGGTAAGCAGAAGTGAAGAGAATTGACTCGTAAGTGGAGTGGCATGTGTGTGGTAGGGCCTGAATTATTGCATGAAGAAGAGGTAATGTGATAGGTCTTCGAATGTCGAGAGAAGGGTTTTTCCTGGAAAGGCCAATCAGGAGCTTTTGAATTATGAAGGATTTAGTAGTGTCCGGGAAGTTGTTAATTTTTTGATGGAACGCTATTGCGGACATGTACGTTTTGATAGTAGAGGGGGCTAATTTTGAAGCAGACATATAAGCTATGAAATTAATCAAATGGTCCAAAGGGGGGGGGGGGGGGGGATTGGTGTGTGGTAAATGGTAAGAATCACGAAACTGGGAAAAGGCAGTCATGCCTTTGGAATAAGTGAGCTGAGTATTTGTTGAAATCGATGCCGACAGTAGTGTTTGGACCTCCTCTACAAAAGGCTCCAGAACTCGGATGGGATTGGTTGCGGGTTGGGTGATGCTGCTGGTGCCAGCTGACGAAAGCGGTGCCACTGAAATCGTGAAATAGAATCAGCTATTTGATTAAGTTTGCCCGCTATGTGTTGGGCCTTAATTTGAAGGTTTAAATGTAAGCATTTTAGGACCAATGGCCTAATGAGGGACATGACGCGTTGAGACTTTGATGATTTGGAGTTGATAATGGATACCAAGGCCATGTTATCTGTGTGAAGCAAGAGTTTGGAATTTGACAACTGACAGCCCCAAATATAAATGCCCATTACAATTGGGATTAATTCTAAAGTAGGATATATCTTGCCTAGTGTCTGAGTCCCAATGTTCGGGCCATGAGATGTAAGCCCATTCCCCATGGAAATAAACACCACCACCTGTTAATTTGGCGCTATCTGTGAAAAATTCCAGATCCGTGTCCAGAGACCACGACTGATCAGGGAAGGGGCAGGTTCCATTAAAGGAGTGAATGAACTTGAGCAGAATGAGTGCATCTTGCCGCATTCCTGAGGTGACTCTAATCATGTGGTGAGGTCTGTAAGCGCTAGACATAGCACTATAGAACCTTCTGATAAATGCCCGAGCTGCTGGTAATGCCCTGCCACAAAATGCTAATAACCCGCAGAGTGATTGTAACTGTTGTAGAGTGATTTTTTTACGATTGCAGAGGTCCCTAAGTTGGTCATTGAGGGATGTGACTTTATCATGTGGGATAAAAAGTGTTTGAGATACTGTATCAATCCCTAACCCTAAATAAGTTATGTTAGTTGTGGGACCTTCAGTCTTGTCAGCCGCAATCGGCACACCCAAATCTTTGCAAATGTGGCTGAATTGCTGCATCAATCTATCGCACTCGTTTGACGCATTTGGACCGACAAACAGAAAGTCATCAAGGTAGTGACAAATGTTACTGGACTTTGTAGTATGGCTTAATGCCCAATGTAAAAAAATTGAGAATTTTTCAAATAACGCACATGACAGTGCACACCCGAAAGGAAGGCATTTATCAAAATAATAGCAATCTTGGAACTTGATACCAAGTAAGCAGAAATCACTGGGATGGATAGGAAGTAGCCGAAAGGCAGACTTTAGGTCCATCTTACCGATCAGGCAAGCTGGACCTTGCGACTGTATAAGAGTAACTGCTTCATCAAAGGAAGAGTACTTAACTGAACAATATTTGGGGTCGATGAAGTCATTAATACTGTTACCTTCCGGAGCAGACAAATGAGTAATTAACCTCCAGCCGCCCGATTTTTTGGGAACAATGCCAATTGGAGAAATGCGCAAGTTTGAAAAGGGTCTGACAGGATAAGGACCAGCCATTCTACCTAGCTTAATTTCTTGATCTAATATATTTTTAATTTGATCAGGGTGTTGTTGAGCGGATTTTAAATTTTTTGATTCAGTGAGGGTTCTAGGGCCTGCGAAGTTGAGTTTAAAACCCTTTGAAAAACCTTGTAATAGAAACTGCTTGTCCTCTTGATGAGGGTAGTCTTAAATGTACATATGTAACTGCTCAAATATTATTGGGGTAGCTCCTAGTTGCCATTTGTCTATATTGTCTGGGACCTGACATATGTGGTTGGGCGTGACGAGGTCTGGTGAAGTTGAAGCGGGGGGATGATGGGCCAGAGATTCTAAATTGTGCGGAGCCTGGGCTCCGAAAGGGCTGATTGTAGGCGGGTGATGCGTTGCTGTGAGCTTCTCGTCTTTGTCGAGCACAGTGAAGTTGGGGGTGTGAACCGGAGCAATACATGCATAGGTGAGAGTATAAGCAGGACTGGCGAGAACAATAGCCCTTAAAGTTGTAATCGTAGCACTTGTGTGAAGCTGTGGGGTTGTTTGTTGTTGAAGCCATGTAGATAAGCCAAAGCTCTGAGTCGATTGCTGACCAGCTAATTGATGGATCAATAGACTTGCGAAGTCTAAATTGTTTATCATAATCAAGCCAGCCTTGACTGTTAGGGTTGCGGGAAGCCCCTGTGCGAATGGTGTCAATATATTTAAGCAAATGGGGGGCTTGGTCAATGTGGCCAGAGATGTAGATGCCGGCGAACACGAGCATTGCGTCAGTCCACCTCTCTATGGAAGTTAGTTTGCGTGCTTTTGGTGGATTGGAAACAATGGCCAGCTGGCCGTCTTTAACTGTAAGTTTATGGTGGTCAGCATCAGAGGCGTCTGAGCCTAATTGCAACATGATGGCTAAGTCAATGTATTCCCCTTTAAGTATCTTTTGTTTAATTGGTTGCGATACATGATTCCCAAGAGAGGACCCTACGCTAACAAGTGGTTGGGGTGAAAATTGCATGCTCGCAGTACCTGATATATGCAGGCGTTGTATGTCTTGAGTATCGGAGATTAGCGTCGGAATCGGTGCTGCAGTAGATATGACTTCTGTCTGTAGGGTTCCACAGGGAAAAGACATGGGTGCTGCAACTTCCTGATGTTGTGGTCCGGCAGTAGGGGGAGTAGGTACCGTGGTTGGAGCTGAATTAAGAGGTTCCGCATCTTTGTGAGCCGGTCTGCGTGTCCTAGAAGTGGGTGGCCTTGCTGGGGTATTTTTTGATTTGACTTTTGGCATACTTCTACAATGTTGTATAACAATTTAAGCCAATTGTTACAATTTAGTAATATTAATAATGTAGCAATACTGACAGTGTACTGCTATTTATTTGGCATAGCTTTACAATGTTGTGTAACACTGATAAGCCAAATATACCAATGTAATGTTGCGACGATATGTATAATTATATAAGTATAATGATTACATGATTTAAGTTTTATGATAAAAAAGTAAGTAACATATGTATAATAATAATTGAGGTTATAAATGATATGTTGTCAAAATAATGGAACTTTTGTGTGTAACAAAATACTGCACCCCACGTGTTGTAATTCTATCACACAAAAGAAGGTGCAACGTTACCCAATTATCGACGGAATAATTGTCGAAATACGGCCATATGAGTTGAATTATATGAAAGCCAGTACTTACCGTGATAGGAGATATACTTAACCCCTATGTTATGTGAAGATTTTTGTCGATGACGCCAGATTCCCTGGATTCTCAACGTTGAATTTTTCAGGGATGCTATGTGAAGGATGGGTAGAGAAGAAAAGGATGTTGAACCCGATATTAATCAGGTCAATCTAACCCGATTGATTTGTTAAAGCTAACTCCTCAAAATATTTTAGTGTTAATATAATTAGTTGCTGTTACTTGTATAAATGAATTTATCCGTAGGGATAAATTCCAATACATGTATGTAAGAACATGCACCTTTCATTTCAAGTACCAACGTTACTATTTCTTAGTAAACGTTGATATCCATTCTGCTGAAACATGTAGCTGTTTCGCTAGCATAGACCAATATATTATACAATTCAAGTCTATAATGTATGATTATTTAAAGAGCTAGATGTTCGTTCCTCTCTTTTTGGGTAATTATTTCATGTCACTTCTAGTCTAAAAATTCTGCATCATATATTAATTCTATTTGTATATTCATATTTTACAATGCCAAATAAACCATATTAAAAAAAATGGTAAAAGAAATTTACATATTTACAGAGTTTAGTAAGGTATTTAGTTGCAAAAGGTTTTCATGAACAAAATGATAAATTTTCCTAACTCGGTAGTTTTAGAGTAGTGTTACTTTAGTTCCTATTTTAAACGCAGACCAAACTTCCAGATAGTTTGTGTATTTCGGTATATTCATGTTGTTCAGAAAAACATATTTGAACAATATTTTGATATTTCTGTCGATATACCTTGGTATATTTAGCCTATATTTCATAGAAGTCAAGAAAATATTAACTCAAATAGTTGCCTAAAATTACCTTATTTCATGCCATATCTCAATATTTTGAGAAGAAGCCTCTACTTTCTTTTACTTTTACATGAGACATTACATGTATGTCTATTTGTATGCATAGTTTTGGAAAGATGGCATTTCTCATATTTGTTTTAAATGCGTTATAATTTGATTACTCCAAAATTTTGTAACAATCTTAACATCTGCTTTTGTGTTCATTATGTAATGACATTTGAAGCCATCAATAAAGCAAGGTTTTCTAAACTTTGACCTAGCTACTTTTTTATAGGGACTATATGTGTTCAACTTCATACTGTATTAAAATCATAATTTATTAATAGTTCAAAATATGAATATCTGTTTGATTTCTTAAAATAATCAATTTCCATGCTAAATGTTAGCAATAATTTCAGCAAAATTATCATTTCTGTTTGGGGCCCCATATTTCTAAAAAATGGCATGTACACATATGTCACAAATAAAATAAATTAATATTTTAGGTCCCCATCTTTATATCCAAGTGGTTTCTGGATGATTGACATTACTAGTATTTCAGGTGCCAACCTCCTTACAGTTGATTTGATTCAAATCTGTTTGGTCCGATTTTGTATTAAATATTATGTACCCTTTTAAACGATGGTCTTCATTAGCATGTGTATAAGAATATGCATAGCAAGCCAATATCGATGGTAAAATAACAAACAACATTTGTTTCCAAAACAAACTTTACATTAAAAGGAACCGCGCGCGCTATTTCGCCAACTATTAAGATTCGCCCCGACGTCGAGGCAGGTATTATTGACATTTGCCAAAAATATTAGAAATAAGATTTTAAAAATGTTCTTGCAAATCAAAAATAAACGTGTATATTTTTTCAACTTATCTTTATGAATTGTGTTCTGTTTACAATCGATGCATATTATATAAGGATCGAAAAACCCAATTGATCGTGGGACGAAATCAAACGGTTTCCTTTTTCTAAAAGCAACCATGATGCATTTTTTGTGTTATCACCCTTGAACTATTTTTAATTATTTGCTATTGAATATTTATAACTTTGAAAGGAGACCAGTTCTGTTTGTGCAAATAGGTTAGCCTATATTTTTCTAAAATACTTGGTTTGTATGGAAATTATTTGACACTGTAATGACCAAACTATCGGACCAAGCAGCTTTAAATGTATTTATAGCATTGTCGTAGTCAGTAAGTCCAACACACTTTTATTTTTATAATTATAACATGATTTATATTTTTACACTAAACTGATTAAATAAAATATATCAACACGTGCATTTAATGTCAAGTAAATATATCAAATTGAATCCATGTCAGACAGAATATGTATGCATTGTAAAATTCTAACATTTACAAACTATTTTATAAGAAGTTAATAATATCTGAATAAGATTTGAAGATTACGATAATACATTTACATACAGTGTATATTTCCCCTTATTCTTGCATTGGATATCTGTGATGTTCAATTTTCAATAACAGGTCAAACCTGATCATGGCGTATGGGCACAGGTACGCGTTTTGGATAAATTTATTATTGTAAGATTAAATGAAACGTTCAAACTTACATAATTAATTTGATACGTACTTATGAACAATAATCGTAAAATTATATATATTCGATTGTAAAAAAGAAGAGATTTCTCGACCAAGTCTTTGGCATTATATTTCTAGCCGCGGAAGCAAACTAAAAAATATGTTTTTGGCTGTTCCATCTATTATTCATATTCCAGGCAAAAACGCAATAATGGCTTTAAAGTAACAATTGTGGCAACGTAATTTTTTTTTACTTAAAGTGCGTGTCTTTTCAAAGTGCGTTGTAACAGACCATACACAAATACTTCATACAAATAAACATCAGTATAAATATAAGCATTAAATGCTAAATTTTGGACATCGCCGGTCCTATAACACACCAGACCGTGCAGAGAAATTATCAAACGGCCTGGTGTGTTATAGGACCATCAATATCCAAAAATAAGCATTCAGACCTTTAGTAAATTTAGCTATGTTGTTAATAAAATCAAGCTAATATACATGCAATATTTTTAAATGTACAATAACCGGTATTTTGTATTCAGAATCGTAAAATGTTCAGTGTATGTTGTTATCTGTATTTTTGCTCTAAATGAACATATACCCTATTGGACGTTGAATAGCATTTCCCCAAAAATGAGAATGTTTATGATATTCCACAAAATTTATCATCGATAATAATTTTATTCATTTTTTACAAGTGCAAGGTTTTCATCGTTTTTAATGCAAAATAGTTATTCACAAAATGATTCACATGAATAATTTCATTTACAGAACGGTGGTTTTTTACCAGTGCACTCCTCTCTTAAGTCCATTGTAAAGAATCATTATCCTGTTGTGAAACCAGTTATTCCAGCACCGCCCCCGCCACCAGTCGCACAGATGTAAAACAGACAAACGCAAGGGCCCGATTTCATCTCCGGTTCAAATCATCTCTTTTCCTACGATAAGCGGTTGAGAAAAAAGAGAAGTTTGGACATGCCTGCTGCTTAAATTCAGGTTGTCCGAAGCGTAGATGGTCCACCGGTTCTGACGTTTTGTTTTCCCCATAGATTCACAATATGTGAAGGCACGCTGCGACATTTTATACAGAATCAAAAATAGTTTGCTTGCATAAGTATTCTAGTTGTTCATTATAAACCATTTGATATTAATTAGATAAATCATCTTCACATATGAAACAGCGTTGAAAAGTTTCATTCTCATACTTCTGCATCTTAACAATACAATTTCTTATTTTTTCCACACTACATACACTGTATATAACAATGTATCCTGAAATGCTATCAGTATGCTATCAAAAGAAATATATTTACATAATTAACGCTACTCTTGTGTCTATAGAACAATAACTGTCTCGATTCATTTGCATTTTCTTAGAGCATCAGTTTATAAACATAGAATTACTCATAAAGTCACTCTGTGTAATTAATAAAAAGGTCAATATTTGTCATGATTGTAATAAAGTATGCAAGCGCGGACCTAAAAGACACCCCCCCCCCCAATAAAAAAGGAGGTGAGGTCCTCGCAAAATATGGTTTTGAAAAAGTCACAAACAAGATAAGCAAGCTTGTTCTGTATAACAGGATGCTGTAACTTGTTGAGTTTTCCGGTATTTTAACGATTGTTAAAGCAGTATATAATTAATAGTATACAATTTTATAGAAATAAACCTAATCACTCTTATCTGTCATATGATTCACTCTTATCTGTCATTATATGATGAAGTTATTATAGGATAAGTTATATGAAGAATGGTTTTACACTGTAAATATATTTAATACGATTGCAATGTGCATCATTTACAAAATCATGGATTCGAAAGAAATAAACTGAATTATATATGTAATGTTTCTTTGTTTGTGTTCTATTTTGTTTTGTTTTGGTTTTGGTTTTTGTTTGTTTGTTTGTTGGATTGATTTTTTTTTCTTTCCCGGTTTTTTAATTGATTCCCATTAATAATTACATCTTCAGTTAAGAGGACCTTTATTACAGGCCAAATGTTATTTCTCGGTTTTTGTGAGAGCTTAGAATAATTTTAATGCTTGTATAAAATTGGAAACAAGAGCACAATATCTGTGCAGGAAAATATTTGGTTTGCATGACATACCACGGGCGGACCCTAAAAGCGAAGGTAGACAAGGAAGAGCGCAAAATCGGGGTAGCATTCTGTCTGTTTTATTAAGACAATTTAGATTCATCTGGATGTATTCCCAGCAAAGGCAACCTAACAAAGATTAAAAGAATCCATGTTAAACAACCCCAGTATCATTTATAATAAGTATTTGATTGTTCTTTGTCGCTTTATGCACACAATATTGTAAAATAATTCGTATGAAAATATACTGTTAAAATTATTTGAATATAGATATTCTAGAATATTAGTATATAGTTAGTGTATGTTTGATACTCAGCATAATGATTTATACAAATATGTAAGGTATGCTTATAAGAATTCAATTTTTAGCGTTCTCGTGTCTCGGTCGTAAAAGCTTTTTTAATAAACTACGTGACTATAACATTTATCACATTTGGTGTGTAGTATCTGTAGGAAAAAGGAACAATAATTAAGAAATTCCTGACCCAATCTACAAGGACACTTTATTTTGGGTGTTGACTAAATGCAGTTTTAATATTTTTAGTAGACACATAACAGATCATGATTATGTCAGCTTCTGCAGAGGTATGAAATTATTGACCCCCAGAGTCATGAGCTCTGCTTGTATGGTGGACCTATTTATCGTCAAAAAGTGAATACGTATCGATTCTTTAAAAAGCAGATCTCTACTACATTACTGATTACCCAGAAGACAAAGTTATCATAAACAAAGGTGCCACTATCAATATTGTGAAATAAATGACACTAGGGCCAAAAGGTCTAGTGTTGTACATGTAGCAGAAGTATATTTGTGATAAAGTGAAAAAAAAAAATCTGTGAAATGTTTATAGTCAATGACATCTAAATTGCAAATAAACAGCAAGGGAATAATGAGAAATAGTTCTACCAAAATTGTGAAATCCATTCTCGCGGGGCTAGAAATCGAGGTGAAAGGGCGGGGTTAAATTTGTCAAATGTTAATTTTGAAAAGTTATTTATAAATGTTCTGTACTCTTGTATATACAGAATGCAGGCAAAATTAATAGTTAAAACTAACAAATTGTATACCTTTATTCGGAAATGTGTTGCCTCTTAGTTTGCTGGGCATTTAATTGGGAAATTGAGATGAGATATTTATTATCAAGCGTAAAAGGCAGTTATTCTACTTTTGTTTCTGGGTTAAAAAAAAATTACTTGGGTGAATTACTGTGGTTTCATCAATATTCATTAAATTCCAATTTTAGTGGATTTCGTTGTTAAGTTGATCCACGAAACTAAATGTTCATCGTAGTGCAATTTCTAATTAACATTTTCTTTTGATAGGGTCATTGGCCACGAATTTATGTATCCTCAAAACTGTGATTTTTACTTTATCCACGAAAATTGATACCCTTGAATATTAATGAAATCACATTACATATTTTACATGCGGAATATCATCACATTGTTTTCAAAGTTTCACGAATCTGTGTTCAACAAAATTAAAAAACTCAAAGTTGACCAAGACATAGTCTTGAACGAGAGAATGTGGCCCATTATACATTTTATTCATGCATTTTAACCAATCATATACCAATCCTATAATGTGTCTGTCAGTGCATCTTCAATCATCGGAACAACCCTAACATCCCAAATACTATTAAGATCTGCCAAACTTACTATATATTTTTTCATCTATGTATCATTACCAATACTGCTAGTAAGGCATACTATTTCACAAGGCACTATAATTTTTCTGGTCATCGTTAAGGTCCGTGGGCCTCTTCTTGAAAAATCACATATGGCGGCATGGATAGGCCAGATGAACAAAAACATCTTAATATTTTGGACGAATCAGTTATTTGTTTGGAAGATTTACGATTTGTTTGGACGAAAAAGGTCTTGTTCGGACGAACAAGTTATCTGCTCAGACAAATTAGCTATTTTTTTTTTTATTTTTTTTTTGACGAATTAAAGCTCCTTGGTCCGATTTTATATCAAATTTTGGGTACGCTTTTAAACAATGGTTATGCTAAGTATGTGTATAAGAATAGACATTGCTGTAATTTTCCCGATCAATTAAGCCAACTTTCAATGAAAAAAATTATGTACAAAATTTGTTAACAAAACAAGCGACAAAAAAAGGGAGTCACGTTATTTCGCCTCATGTTAAAATTCGCCCCTGACGTACATGTATAGACCGGTATGGTTGTATTACGACTTCGACATCGCTATAAATAAAGGTCATAATGTTCAGGTAAATTAAAAAAAAAGTTACATTTTGTTCGCTAATGTTTCTTAAGTTTGGTTTGTTTACAATCGATGCACAACATGCGGGTTGAATAAACCCAATCATCCGGGGGACGAAATCAAACGGTTTCCTTTTCTAAACATTCCCGTGATGCATTTTGGTTTGTTTTTTCGTTTGCCCAAAAAGAAATTTTTTTATTTACTTTAAATATTTCTAACTTTGAAAGGAGACCGATTTTGCTGGTGTAAATAGGAGGAAGTCCATAACTTTGAAAGATAATTGGTTTGTGTGGAAAATCATTTGATACTGTAAAAACCAAAAAATCGGACCAAGCACCTTTGATATTTGTGTGGACGAATTAGATGGTTTGGACGAATAAGTCTTTGTGCGACGAATATTTTATTTGTGCGGACGAATTAAGACTTATTCGGACGAATTAGGATTTATTCGGACGATTAAGGATTTGCGCGGACAAATAAGTAATTTGATTTGAAGAAGTTAATCGTTATAACAGAGAGAGAGAGAGAGAGAGAGAGAGAGAGAGAGAGAGAGAGAGAGTGAGAGAGAGAGAGATAGAGAGAGAGATTTCATATTTATGGATACGCAGATGTTACAGGTCAAAAACAGTTTACGAAATCATGCGCAGATCCAGGAATTTTTTCCCGGCGGGGTCGGGTTGGGGTCTAAAAGATAATTTTATTTGACGCCTCTCCCCGACTTCTAATAAAATTCATATTGATGGGGACAGTATGCTGTCGACTCAAAACACAAAAGGAAATTTTTGAAAAGATGAAAAACAGGAATCAAACATTCAGATAGAATATACGACGTTTGATAGAAAATACGATAGTTCGCCTAATAAGCAGCTAACACGTTTTACGTATTCTCTTTAATCAACATGGTTCGTGTCATGTTTATCTTTACATACAGATGTCCTATTAAAACGGAGTAGGATGCACAGAACTTTAAGAACCGGTTTACTGTCTTTACCGCTAGTCATTTAATTACACTGAATCGGCATGACTTAGTAGCGGTCCTAAACCGTGTAGTATTCTGTACTCGGTGATCTTAAGGTCACCAACAAATATAATACTAGGTTTAACTACATAAATAGCAATTTGGAAACAATATACTGAAAATCTTGTCTCCAGTATTGATAAGGCTACTCATTTCTTAGACATGCTAATATTGTTAAAAAGTTGCAAAATAACTCCTATATTTTTATTAACAATTTCCAGTGTTTGCATTCTTCTTTTATAATCAAGCATACCATTTTAAAGCTTTAACGTAGTTTTAATCTTTGTTTATGAACCAAATATATATGACAATAAACTGGAGCTTTCTTGTGCTTTTATTTAATTCATTATTTGTTTCTTCGCAAAATACCGACAATGATATATGACGTTAAGAAAAATTTTATGGTAAAAGTATTTGATTTTTTTCTATATTCCCCCGTATTTATTATAATTATGTAAATAAACACTTGTTTAACATCCACTTTTCACTTAACACGTCCGAACAAAAATGAGTTTTAAAACGTTACATATTAACACTGTTCATCGGTCTCTCTACATTTGATAGAATTAAGACCAAAGCTTGTTTATATGTAAAATTGGATTTTCTTCACTTTACCGGTATCACTATCATCCACAAAGAGGTTGTTTCTTGTATCCAAACATAAACCACATTGATTATTTCCAATTGTCGCATATCACAGCCTATATCACAGTTGTCAATGTAGCAGAGGAAATGACCACCCTGATCAAGGTTGTGGATACAGTGAATCTCCCAGTCTGCAGTCAGGATCCGAAATTGGTTGTCCGTAGTAGTGCCGAATGGTATGAAAGACCTCTTGGTAGTACTTGAGGGATAACCTGTGTAAACAAACTTAAGTTTCCCGACCTGTTAACCACGACTCTTGCACTATCTTGCCAGTCAGCGACATATATCTAAGTTCCCGTTCTCTTTGATGTACGTAATGTTACAAGATGAGTACAGATGTTTCTATTGCCATTGATTTGAATAGTTGTTTCTCTGTAAAACCAGTGAAACGTACATTAACTTTGGTTTCTTTCTGATTAACACAGTCTATGACAACAAGAAGGTTACTACGAGAGGTACTACAGATATTGTGAGATTTCCATCTCTAGCTGTGATCTGATTGTTGTCTGTATCTTTTAATTAGTTACTATGTTTACAGTGCTATCATCATAATTAGTACAAACTAGATCCCCACTCGTTATCATTGTAATGTCCCGTGGCCGTTTGGCTGAATTGGTTTGGGATGACTTTATTAGCTCCCCATCAAGCTGTGGAGTCTCCTGATACTAATACATGTATTACCAAGACCACTCCTCCAGATATCTTCATTACTACGTAGTTCGTTAAAGACTGACTCCATAAATAGCATTCTGTCTACCATTTTAAGGGGAAACATATTGTTTTTGTCGAAATTTTTCTTCTTCTTCTTCATCCAAATTTTGTCCCGGTCGTAACTGACACAATCTTTGACATCAAACCTTTAGACTTGAAACTTAGATTATATTAAGATTTTAACTTGAGGTATCTTGTAACTAAAGGTCAATCATTTTCCGAAAGAAAAGGTCCGGACCATAACATGGAATTCCTTAAACATACATACTTATTAAACTTAAATCAAAGGTAGATAGTGTATAGCCTAGCTGAACCCTTTTTAAATTTTTGACCTTGACCTTATATATTTTTGTTCAAAGTCAAGTAAGAAAAAACAAAATTCTCAGTAATTTTCTTATCATACTTTGACAGAAGGACTTCAAACTTTAAACAAACAACAATACAAATACAATGAGATGTACCGTTGGTAAATCCTTGACCATACCCTTTCCATTACTCAAAGACAATTTAAGAAAAAAATCAAAATTTGTTCAGACCATACCTTCAAAATCCTTTGTTTAAAAGACTTCAAACTTGAAAGATAGTTAGATGATATAGGAAGTGCGTGACCCATACCCAGCGTCTTGGCCTTGACCTTTTTTGTATCACAAGGTTAATCATCGAATAAAGAAAAAAAAACATTGTCTGGATCATAACATTAAATTCCTTTATCAAATAGTCTTCAAAAGTATACCATAGATGAATGATAAATAACATTGTTTAATCTGACAATGTCTTTTATCTTAATATATATTGACTTTCAATGTCAAGCGTTTTCTGAAGAAAAAAAATATTGTCCGGGCCATAACATGAGATTCCTTATCTATACTGATTATAAACGTGTATTATAGGTAGATGTTATAAAAACAAGCTGAACACTACCACAAATTTTGACCAAATTTTTTCATGGTCGAATTAGAAAAAAAAAAATTCTCGGTCATTTTAGACATATTTAGACAGAAGAATTTCAAACTTTTTACAGAGAACAATAATATTCCGTTAGATGTACTGTTGTTAATTTGACTTCTTTTAAATTTTTTGGTCATTTTAATTTGAAAATTATTATCCAAGTTATAACATAATATTTCTTTATAATATAAGGACTTGTACCATATATCATGCATATGGATGGTATAAACATAGCTGAACCCTACCAAAAAATATTTGACTCTGACCTATTTTTCGAATTCAAAATAAAAAATGGCTTTACCTGAATACACTTGTAAAATATTTCACTTGTTAACATCATACTGTTTCACTTAATAAATTTGCCCCTTATTACAAACCTTGGGGAGAAGGGTAGACATATGTTTTGTATTAAAAAACCAAAACAAAACCCACTAGTTTATAGCTGTGTTGATCCGTGGTTCATCAATAAGCGGTCTAATTGGAGCTGAGTACATAGCACCCAAAGAGTCCATTGCGTAGTTATATTCTGATAAATCTGACAAATAACCAAATTGTTGAAAGAGCAGTTCTTATGTTAGCTAAAGCTCGGTAATAAAGCTGCAAAGTTAGAGGTAACTTTCTGAATTCAGCAATTTCAAGCCGTTAGCATATACGCTTAACGCGTTATGCCACGTAACAGAAGCCCGGAAGCTTCGCAAAAGCGCTACCTTTGATTAATAAAAAATAAAATTGAGGGTAGTAAATGCTGGACTAGTTTGATATGTGGCTATTTTTGTAACGGGACTTTTGATTTGAGTAATAAAACGACATGTTTAATGACAACAATTAAATAACTTACTGGATCAATACTTTGAAAGAAAAAAAATATCGAAAAAGGGGACATTTTACTTTATTGCGAAATAAAATTAAATCGTCTTCTGGTTCTCTTTGCAATAGAAAGAGTTTTATTATGAAAATATCGGTGATTTTGTGATGCAAATATGCATTACCGATGATGGATGCTACAATTTTATAGTAAAAATTTCAACTCAACTAAACGAATGTGTGATTGCCAGTTGTAGACACCGTTACCTCCCTACATTAAAAAAAAAATGCGATTAATGGTGGTTATTTACACGTGACTTGTTTTATTTTGCATAACATTTCTTTTACTTTCGGGATGATGGACTTCCTCTATCGTTTATGAAAATTGACTTGAAAAATGATGTGATTAATTTCATATGTATTCCTACACAATTTGAAATCAACCACTTGTTTTTATAAATCATACTGTAGAAAATTTCGTTGTTTTTAAACCAAATAAAATTTCGTTGGGATTTAATTTCGTCATCTCTAAAATGTGTCATTTATCAGCTTTGTATTTATGAATACTGAGGTTAAAAATTCGTCTGGGATTTAATTCCGTTGATTAATACTGACAACTAAAATAACGAAATTAAATCCTCAACGAGTATTTCTGATTCTACAGTATATGCACATCGTAACAATTTGTAGACATTAAAAAATTATTTTTTTTTAATTTGTTATTATTTCAAATCTTTGTATAGAGATAAAAGATAAAACAGATTGATATTTCAAGAAAATGATGATATTGACTTGTCTTACACAAAATTGTTATTTTTTATGAGCTTGTGTTATACTCGATACAATTGAGGTTCAAACACTACATAATTTAATTAAATAATCTTAAAAAAACAACTCTTGTTTTTTTTTTAAAGATCATCTAATTATGAAACAAAATTATATAAACATTACATACTATGAATAAATTAAGGGAAATAACCGTTTATTACAAAGTATTTATGAAGAGATATTAAATTATAATATAAATTTGATATTAAATGAAACAGCATAGTAAATGCCATTTTGTATAACACTTAGTGTTGTCCCCTGAATTGACAGTCACGTGATTATCTCTATATTCTAAAAAGTGCAGCTGCTTTTTAAAGCCTGAGTACATATTTTATTACAACAAAATATGAAAGAAATGAACTCTTTTTAAAATTTATACACATGTATGACCTTTGCTTAATATTTTACGAATCTATTTATTCATTCCATAGATTTCATCGAAGCAACAGCATATTTAGATAAATTAATTATTCCCTAAATTTATATTTAAAATATGATAATCTGTTAAGTATATGCCCTTGTAAGAAGCGGATTTAGAATTGCTTCCCGATGTCAAACAGGTCGAACGTTTACATTAAACACAGTAAACAAAAAATAATACATGCTCTTGAAATATTTAGTTACATGCTGGATCAAAACAAGCATACTAAATACAAATTAGGATTTAATGGTATAGAATTGTTCATAGGTTAATATGCTCTCTTTAGCTATGTAATGCATTTTCTCATGTTAAAAAAAACTGATTGATCCGCCACTCTCAAAACATTATATGCCTCGCGATCAGCCAGTTGTTTATTTTTTTATCGTTATTTGACTACAAAGTTGCACTCAGAGGAAGCTTTTACTGTAATTGAATGTATTCGTACTGATAAAAATCGCGAATTCCTTTTTTTTTTTTTTTAGCATTTTTGATGTCTTGTTGTTTTGTGATGTCATAGTTTACATGCCCAGTACTTTCTGGTCGGCGCGACCATAGAGTAAACCTTAAGAGTGCAGCGTAATGTTTTAATTTGTTATAATTTTAGATCATTTTAGAGAGATAGATTTAAATATAAACGCAATGGTCTTTTATGAATGTGGGGATCATGACTTGTCATACAGAGAACTGTTATTTTTCTGAGCTTGTGTTACATTAAAGATATTTCCAAACTTAACTACATTTTAGATTTAAAATATACCAGCTGCAATGAGGACACACAAGAAGTCATACACAAACATGTTATTTTTCTGAGCTTATATTACATTAAAGATATTTCTTAACTTTGTACACAAAAATGTTATTTTTTATAAGCTTGTGTTACATTAAAGATATTTCTAAACTTAACTTTGTACACAAAAATGTTATTTTTTATGAGCTTGTGTTACATTAAAGATATTTCTAAACCTAACTTGGTACACAAAAATGTTATTTTTTTTATGAGCTTGTGTTACATTAAAGATATTTCTAAACTTAACTACATTTTAGATTTAAAATGTACCAGCTGCAATGAGAACACACAAGAAGCTTAAGAGACAGTACAGCTGAAAACACATGTGTGAATAACTTCAGATTTACCCTTTGCATCATTAGGAAATAAGAAATAACGTTGATTGTGGCAGTTGAAGTACATAAAAATCCCTTTCACAAACCAAATAATGTAATTATGAGCTTTCGGAAATTTAAGGGTCGTACAAACCGGAATAATCTTATATCGTTTATTTGTACCAAATGGATTTTAATTAACAGTAATTGACACGTGCTGAAAACTAAAAGATCTTCGCCCGACTACGGTCATCATGGTATACGAGGTAAAAAGGACTCTCTAAACGGAACACATCATCACTTTCTCGATAATTTATTAATGGTTTACCAATTTCAGTTCATTTTAAAATGAACGGACATAGATATGTAAAATAACCACTCAAGTGGCCTCACTTGCAGAAATGAATTTAGGTTGTAGTAAATCCTGTGATAAACACGCAAAATACATGCTTACAAAATAATAATTGTGTTTATTTTAAAAACTTTAAACAATTATTACCTGGGAGAAGTAGAAAAGACATACTTCTATCAACAAACATGTCAAGGAGAATATATCTTCGCGAGCTCTGCATGTGTTTTGCTTACAATAAATACGCATGCGTAATAGTATAGAAGGCTGAACCCCGTAACACGTTGCGATTTAAAAATGTATGGGTTATTCTTGATTATTAATTTTAATGAAATAATTGGATTTATTTCATGGAGAAATTTGCATGTAGTTTTCTGAAAGTTTATAAATTTATGAGTAGTACAAAAATACCGAACCTGATCGGATAATTTTTTCTAGTCGGTTTTTTAATAAGATGCGCCCTACTGTCTTTTTATTTAAATAAACGTAGTTAGTATTAAAACTCAAGACGATTTTATGAGCCAAAAATGTTAACCCTACTGATCCTAGTCTATAAATCAGGTATTATCTCAACTTTATCTCCCGAATGATTGAATAATTGCTGGACAATAGATGTTTGAACTTTTCTCAACAGCTGTATGTGGGAGTGAATATTACTTTATATGACGTGTCATTACGTTGCATCATTTGTTATAGAAAAGCAATGCCTCTCCATAAAATGATAAGGGAATAGTTTAAAACCAGAAAGAGTACGTTTGAGCTAATTGTGCTGGAACCCGGCATGTTTGTAAAAAGTATATATGTTCTGTTTGGCTCACTTTGCTAAAACCCCGGACAAGTGTGGGGAGTGTGATGTCGGTCTAACTTGTTAGATTTCTGCGCTTTTGTGTCGATTTTGAGAACAGTACTAGAAGAGTGCATTACATCGGAGGTTCCCTGCTAGAACTTCCGCGCGTCATTTAAAAGTTGTTGTATCGAAACTCCGAGACTAGGTCTACATTGGAATATCATGTACCGTTTTTAGAATACAACTTGTTGATTTTTTCATTCATTTACAAGTGTTATTCAGTGTTTACTTGAGCATATATAACAAATTGCGCATTCGTATGGATTCGCCATAAAAACTTGAAGTACATTTAAATAACATTTCACAATATAAATCAAATACAAGATATGTTCGAGAATGTTGTGTTGTATTTCAGTAGAAAGCCGATATGCATCCAATCGGGTTAACCACAACTTCACGATAGAAACTTCCAAGCTCAGACTTCGATGGTGAAATTTTTATTGGAACTCCATAGTGCCCAAAAATGAAATATTAACGCATGTATTCATAATAACATGAAAACAATCTCGCGAACCACTTTTCAGTACTTTCAGTATTTGATTAGATTTGTAGGTAGAAAGAAAACGGATATCATTGCAATTCTATAATATCTATAGTTTGTTTTGAATCCTGGTCTGTTTACCCGTGTTAGATTATATAACACGTCCGGATATTACATGTATGTAGCAGATTTAGGAATCGCTTCCTTTCCTCGACTTTTGCCGAGATTTAATTTCTGAAGATTACGAGGGTTGTTCGGAAGTTAGTGAGACAACTTGAATATTTCTCTTTCTAAGTTACGAATTTTGGTGAAAATTGGCATAAACATTGAAGAACCACCAACAAATAATCAAACAAAGTAGTATTAAAAGAATGTTTAATATTTTGTTCACGACGGTAGATAAACTTGTCAGTGGTCGGGGTACTTGACGCAGGCATGCACTCGGAGATTAAAAAACTTTCATAAACATCTACTTTCTAAGTGTCCTTAGAATTACTATTAATGATAAAAGAAATCAAATTAAATATGTTCATTTTGCTATTTTTTGCGACCAGCTTTAGATCAAGTTTTACTAATTTTCGAGCTGAAATACGGATATGTTTTAAATAGGAAGGACAGGTTGGAAACTGGGCGGTAGTTCTTCAGAACTTCATTGTCAAGTCCTTGCTTTTTCAGCAACGGGCGGACTACAGCTTCTTCGAACGAGGATGGCACTGATGATTCTGAAAGGGACTTGTTGATAATTGTTGTAATAATTGGCAATAGGACGTCAATGGATTGTTTCAGAATATGGGTCGGTATTGGGTCTAGTGCGCTGGATTTAGGAGCTGAGCGCATGATTAATTTACGAACCTCAGTCTCAGTTGTTAATGCAAAGCAACCTAATGGTTGTCCACAAAATATATTTCTATTTTGTTTTCTTCGGACTTGACAAACATCATGGAAGAAGCACGTAGCTGATTTGATAGAGAGGTATAGCACGTGGACTATATCTGGTGTCTATCGCAATGTGTATTGCATTAATGAACATATAAAAAAATGTTAAGTAAATTGCAAGTTAGATGTACATGAATTTGCCCCCCCCCCTCTCTCTCTCTCTCTCTCTCTCTCTCTCTCTCTCTCTCTCTCATATGACGACTATTAAACAATCGAACAGAAAATGGTGCAGTTTTCTTTGTTTCTTGGAACAAATGATGGCTAAATCAAATGTTTAAAGTGGCTTGATGAAAACTTTAAGTCAAAATACGAAAGACATTTTATCTACCGATCCACTGATTCTACGCCTTATATTAATATTAAAGATAAATATTCAAAATGAGTATGCGCAATGTACATCGCAATTTTAAACATGTATTGCAAAAAGAAAATAGATTTTAAAATTGCACTTAATATGAAACCGTTGGTTTTTCTTTTTTTTTTTGAGGGGGGGGGGTGTTTAATTGTTTTTGGTTTTTTTTTTTTAGGTTTTTTGTTGTTGTTTTTTTTTTGGGGGGGGAGTATAATTGTTTTTTGATTTCAAGGTTATAGAATGTAAATAAAATGTTATCAAATGCATTAGGTTTTTTTCATGCAGACGTTGTTTTCCTTGCTGGAAATATGCATGGTATATCGAAATCATAAGTAGGAATTCTAGAAAGTGTGAAATGGAGCAGCCGTTCTCTGAACGATGTTTTAAGCTTTATTATGTTTTTTCTGCAACATGGTGTAGAAATATTATCTTAACAAATTGAAAATTCAATTCAGTATTGTACATTTTTTTTCGTAATAATACATACATAAATATACGAACTTGTCAGGTATACTAGGCATATTTTGGTATAAAAAAAATGGAAACGAGGATGAAGTTAAATCAATGAAACTAAAAAAAAATAAAAATAAATAAATAAAAAATCACCCTTTACTTGGTTTTGACTATTATCATATTCCTTTACAAAACTGGCAATTTATACAGCGATTAAAAATTAGAGTGCTATTAAAGGCAGATCATATAATTCCGAAAATTCGCCAGAACAGAATAAGAGGCCAAACAATATTGCTGCACGAACAAACTGCACCGACGGATTTTTTTTTTTTATAAATTCCATCTAACATTCCAATTTAATAAGCATTTTTATTGATAAATTCAAAACACATTTATAAATGACTGCATAACATGTCATACATTATACATTTAATATAACGCAGTTCAGTTTTATGTATTCAAAATAATAACCTGCCTATATGAAATGATAAGTTGGAAACAGACACTTTAACGTGTACAGATGTATCAAAGTAATATAAAACTGTAATAAAAACAATTGAGTTACTGGTTTACCAGATATATTTTCCTAAAAGCTGAATTAAAAGCGTTTGGGGAAAGCCTACTACGTAAAGCATAAAGTATATTTTTACCCCCGGGGGAAAAGGAAAGATTACAGCCAGTTTACGGGAGGGGGCTACTATGCGGGAAAAGCTACTATAACAAAAAATTGTGGATTAGCAGTTACATCGAAGATTAGTCCGGCTACAGAAAACAAATATACGTGTTTAATTTTGACTTCAAAAAAAAATTATTGATGGTTAGGCGGTTTCCGTGAATCTTTTGAAATCTGATGCCCGACACTTTGATCATGATGTGATTTTAACCTGGAGATTTACACGTATATGGCAGACATACATGTATTTTCCATAGCCGAATCCGATCTATTGTGACCAATCTGTGAAAAGATGTTATTATTGTATTTGTTTCCCGGCTCAGAACGAATAATGAAACTTTTAAATTGGCTCATTTGTAAATCATGTGAAACATTACAACATAACATGCGCAATCCAGACTTTTTTATCAAAAGGGGGGGGGGGGTGTCTGATGGGTATCTATCAGTTTTTCACGGTATATTAAATACTTAAAAATCTACTTTTGCATACCGATAGTATACAAAGGTTGTATGTATCGTAAGCATACTATGTCAAAACAGAGCTCGGCGAATAATCTGTAGGAAAGTTTTAAGCCTCCTGCTCGTACACTACATGTACATATCAATCCTCGACTACTTTTTAGGCATTGCACATGCACAAAATTATTATAAAAAAAATGAAATGACGTGTGCTTTTAACGCGTTTTGTACTGTTACATGTATTACACGTATTTACATTATCTTCAAGAACAATGCGGAGATTCAATGTCTATTAATTTTTGATTGATTTATAATCATCTCAACCATTTCATATCTCAAATATTATTTTTCACTGAATCAAAATAAGATAGTGAATATGAATATTTTGCTATTAAAATATGTGTAGTTATTATAGCAACAATTCTGTAGCCTATATTTGTGCGGTCCAAGTCAAAGCATATACTTCTTCATTTTGAATCGCTCTTGTAACACCTTAATAATGATGAATATATGTAATGCCGCATGAATTAGAACCAGAAGGTAAAGTTCTATAAGAATCAGTAAAAAACTGAAATTGTCAAAATTTGCAGTTAAGGGAGGTTTTTGCTTGGCGCGTAACATTATATGAAACATACGATAAATTATCGAGTTGTCTTCTCTTTAGCATGGAGTTGTTATTTTCTTGGCGTTTAACAGACAATTGAAAAGACAGTGTGACTATCAGTAGTCAAATGGTAAAACGTACAAGCGTCAGCGGTGCTACATGTAGTAAAGTATCATATAATAGATACACATTTAATTTGTTCTCGATTCATCTTTACAAAAATTGATCAGCTAAAAGACTAAGTGAATTAACAGTAAAGATAACTACTACATGTAGCAGCTACTTGTCTTGAAATTAATATGAACAATTTTGATAGTAGGGCGAAGCTTTATTATTGGCTTTATTCCAAGAACAGTAATAATCCTTCGAATTTTCGACGGGAATAACCGGGAGAAATCCTCACTCTAATGTAATCAAAATGCAATTATATCTTGTAAATAATATTTGAAAATTTTAGAACGGTGAAATTATTATGAATATAATGCACTTATATTCACATGAATATCGTTAGTTGTCACATGCCACCTGAAGATATCATCCGGAAACGAAATTGTTGCACAACAGACAGACTGACGGACAGACCCAAATCAATATACCCCATTTTCAGTGAAAGCGGGGGACAATATATATTTCAAAAGTGGTTGTGTTTTAAAGTGATATTTATAATGGAGTTCATTCCCAACTGCTATAATTATTGCAATGATTATTTCAATTATGGTTCTATTTTAATAGTCATGGCAATGGGATTCTTATAATGAGATACCTCCCCATGGCCAACCACTACTGGAATAATTTATTTCAATATGGTTGTATTTCAACAGTGGTTACAAAGTGATTCTTATAATGAAATACATTTCCAACTTCTACTGAAATAATTTATTTCAATATGGTTGTATTTCAAAAGTGGTTGCAACACAGGACACATGGGAAGAAAAGAGAGCAACTGCTTAAACGCAGAGGACACTACAACAATCTGACCTTCTGCTACATGTACAATGTACAACCCCCAGCCGAGCTTCTTACACTTACTTTGCAGTGGCTTTGAGAAAGAGTGTAGTGGATGGAGTAAGATTTCTAGTAGTGGTGAGAAAATAGGTACAAGTGTAGATAGCGAAAACTTCTACATACCCTCCCCCCCCCCCCCCCAAGTCTATGACTTTGCATATCGACTGAGATTCGTGCCATTTTAGCATTAGTGTGACTCAGTTTTGATATATGTTGTTTATTTTGGTAATGTTGAATAGTTACTTCAATGTTTTGGCGTGTATCAATAAAAGTAACAGGGAAAACATTTTAATATGTATTTTATTTCCTTAAAACTTTTCTTTAAGTATTCATTTGTGCCGTAATTAGCGTCATTGTTAGTACGTTACTCCGACGAATGAACCAATTCTTTAAGAAAAATTAAATGCAACTTTTTATTGAATTCTTAAGTCGTGCATTTCATGTTTTCAATGAAACTAAACGTTTTGATAGATCAATAAATATTTCACGCATGGTAACCTTAAAAGTAGAAAACATTATTTTAGTTTACATTGTACGATGCTAACAGTAAACTGTAAGGTATAGGTTCATGTACTACAATACTTAAATTTATGTTTAAGGGCAGTTTCGAAAACGTCAAGGAGGTTGTAGTCTTCGTTTGCAGACAAATTTCTTTAAATTGATTAGATTCAGTTTTGTCCTACGCAAGAATCAACATCACAAGACAAAGAAAGGCTACATGAAGTAATTCTTAACACATTTGAAGAAGAAAATATGGATAACATTCACCATGCTAAACAGATTACAAGTAGTAAGTTTCCATCTGTATAGAAAAATATCAATACAGATTGAAACATCCATAGTGGGTGCTCTAAAAGGATATTCAGTCATATCAAATGTTTATTGTGTCCAAGACCGCAACTTTTTCCCGAGGTGGTGCAGAGTAAAATAGTTGCTGTCGATGGGGACAATAAACTTGCTTACGCGGGTGATTTATTTTTCTGCAACGCTAGCTATATGTACCTTCATACCTGCATAAAGCACCAAATAAAGCATTTAAATGACGTGTAAATAAAGGTTTTCTTGTTTAAAGTAACACTTAAAAGATCTGAATTGTTACAATTATACAAAATCTGCATCGAGGTCGATTTGTATGAAAAACTATGTAAGTTTTAATTATATAACACCATGTTGATACACAAAATAAAGGGGTGGTTGAACTTCAGAATAAAAATAAAACATTTTCTTTTATGGGCATGACAGACATATATTAATGAAAATGTGTATTATACCTCTGTGAATATTTTTCTATGTAAAATTTCATCGCATAAATATGCTATTCTATCTGACCATGAAATAGTTTCCGTGCTATCTGCTAATGGTGAATAGTCATCGAAACAATTCATCGGCGGCATTCGATTTCCTTCTAGTTTTTAAACTCGGAACCGAGTCGATAGATTAAATTAAAGTCAGACAACTCACATTTGTTTGCCATCAAGAAAATCTGCATCGCCGACAAATAAAGTTTTTTTCGGAATAATAAAATAGCTATTGACTGACTATTCGGTCTCGTGAAATAGTTACTGTCTCGGGGGACAATAAACTTGCTATCATCCTCATAGCCAGTAAATATTTGCATACAGAAATATAAAGTTAAACCACGTTCATATATGCTTGACAGAGAGAGAGAGGGAGAGAGAGAGAGGGACAACTTACCTTAGACCTGCATTATAAAAACTGTACGATAACGCTGTAATAAATTGTAATGAAAACGAATTTTGACTGATTTATTACCATCAACAAAACGAGGAATTTGATAATAGGTTTACAATAACTTACAGTTATTAATGCAATGGAAAACTAACACAAAATTGATTCCTTGCATTAAACTAGTGAAGGATTCAAAGCTACATGTATTAAATTTGTGAAGTAACCAAAAATCTCCTGAATTTGTAAAGCTTGTATATTATATTTAGTAACATTATTTCACGTTCTAGTTATCAATATATTTCTGATATGTCAACAAATGTCACTTTATTAATATGTATTAAATATATAAATAATATATTAAATATTTATATCAAGATACTACATATACTCAATGGAGAGTTTAATATTAAGATGTTCGGGGATTTCAGTCGAGTGATAGCCAACCACTGTTTGAATTGGATTTTATTCCATTTCGCTGTTTTATTTCGACTGAGTAATGCATGTATCACAACAAGTTAAGTTTTAGAAAGAATGGAAAGGGCTTAGCGACATGCAAGCACTTTTACCTTTGGTGAAGGTTTTGCATATTTCCTTTCCAAAATTCGACACAAAACCTAATCGACAGTTTTGCAATTATGAAACCGCTTTATACTTAATATTAGGAATTTTAATTACAAAACCTTAATGAAAAAAACCGAACAAACTCTTTAGATGTTTAACTAACTTCTTTACTAGCAAAAATATTTTCATTTGTATTTTACAAAAAAAAGCAAAACAGCAAAAATAAAACCAATGCGAAAACCATTTATGATATCCGATATATGATGATATTGTATCATAACTTTTTCAAAAGTAAATGTCATACATAAATTACACCGTCTACAAATAGCATCAACAATAGACAGTCTGTTTACAAATATCATGATCTTTATACAATCAGTTTGATACATACCGTGTGTGTAAACAGTTTGCTTTTACACAATATATAAACAGACAACCTGGCTATATGTAAGACATCAGTGTCGATTACTAATAGTCAGATATACAAAAATGAATATGTTATGGATTGGGAAACCAAGTGTATGGATACAAACAGTTTGTTTAGTTGCAATACTGGATTTTATTTATTTTATCTCTTTCACTCTCAGCCACGAAGAGGTTGTCTCTGGCGTCCACACATAAACCCCATGGATTCTGTAAATCGCAGTTGTCAATGAAGCGGAGGAACTGTCCGTCCTGGTCTATGACGTGGATTCGATGGTTGTCCCAGTCTGCTACCAGGATCCTGATTTGGCTGTCTGTTGCAATGCCGTATGGTCTAAGTGGCGTCTTGGTATTAGGAGAACCAGTGAAGGTAAACCTGAGTGTCCCAGCCTGATTAACCACCACTACGGCACCAGCTGTATAGTCAGCTACACATACATCTAGGTTTCCGTTCTCTTTGATGTATTTTATGTCATAAGATGAATAGAGTGGTTGTCCCTTATCGTTGAATTGAATAGTTTGTTTCTCTGTGGATCCATAGTAACGCACAAGTTTTCTGATAATCATCACTGTACATGACAACAAGGAGGTCACCAGATGAGGTACTACAGCTATTGCAGGGTTTCCATCCCTGTAGTTTGATCAGTTTCTGTATCACTGTATTCTTCACTATGTTGATAGATCCATCAGCATAACCAGCATAAATTAGGTCCCCACTTTGTGTAACTGCCATATCCCATAGATAGGTCTCTGACGTGGTTTTGACTGACTTCACTAGTTCTCCCTGCAGGTTGTAGAGTCTCATGATATTGTCAAAACCACTGGTCCAGATATTTTCACCACTCAGATATGACACACTGCGCAAATTTTGTTGTCCATAATCGGTGTTTATATCTGTAATAATTCGTGGTTCATCAAGGAGCGTTTTACCTTGGGAGATTAAACTTGGAGTATCCATAGTATAATGAAGACAAGGTACCAAACTGTTGATATAGCTGGTTTTTGTTGATCTTTTGAAGGGGTAAAACTTGGTAAGGGAACTATGAGTTTTAGAGGCAATTTTCTGAATTTGGCGTGCTTGGATTGGTAGTCAATGACGAGGCTGACATCATTTGAATTCAGTAGTTTCTCTAGATTAGCAATACTTTGTGTGATTTCAGAAATGCTGCGTATTATATCATTTTCTTGTTCATTTAGAACAGCCAATTGTTTAGAATCAATTTCGTCAAGATTGGATTTAAGATTCTTTATAATAATGTATATTTCTCTGTGCAAGTCTTCTCCATGTTTATTAATAGCTGATGTCAATTTCTGCGAATTTTTATTCAGATCAGCTTTCTGAACTGATAAGTTTGACATAATCTCCTGATATTTAGGATTAATGGATTTTTTTAGTTCCTGTAAATCTTTTTGAATGGCATCTTTTTTGTTTTCAAAGTATTTCAAAATCTCAATAAACTCGAGACCTTTGTGTTCAGAGGAAGCACTTGTTGCACAGATTGAAATGTCGCGTTCTTCAGAATAAAGTTCACATACTTTTGTGGAATGTTTTGGACATTTCGTGGTAAATCCACGCTTATCAAATGGAACAACTTTGTGTTCTGTAGATTCATCTAAGAGATGGTCCCCTACACAGGCTTTACATAGATGTATGTGACAAATGCCACAGTACAAAGGGGGAACCGGAGTATCGCAAAGTTGACAGAGTAACATCCTGTGCACTACGCCGGGGGTCCATGGTCAGACACCTTATTTACTGCAGAAAATCCTGAAATTAAATGCAGGACTTCTATATATATATATATATATATATATATATATATATATATATATATATATATATATATTATTCTCGATATCCGTAAAATATATACACGATTTCAAGAGCTACTAATACAAAATTCATATGCAATCAGAGGTGACTCTACAGTTTAATAAAAGTGGATGTAAGAGTCGGAATGTTATCAGATCAATGATTGAATAATGCGATATATTGTACTTGTTAAAATATGTACATTGTGAAAAATTATTTAATGCTTAATATGATATTTACACACTGCTTAACTATTCAATTCGTTACTAACTGTTGATGTACAACTGTAACAAACATCTCAGTCTACTGACCAGCATTATCGGTGTAAACCTTTGTCCAACATGGCCACTCCGGACTTTGTTACTACTTCCTGTTCTGTTTACCTGTATTAGATCACGTGATTAGTAACACGTCAGGTAATTAAGTGGTGTATCTAGGAAATATTCCCTTTCCCCGTCTATCGCCGCACTTTAATTTGTTAAGTTTATTAAAATGACAGTAAAAAAAGTATAATTATAAAAGCCTGTATTCATTTGAATAATTTATATAATTATACTTTATACTACATAAATATTACAAATCAAATATTATCTCAGGTTATTTTGATAGTCTAGGAAGGATATAAGAATACGGTTTATATTGGCATTAACTACTCAATATTTATTTCTAATACTTTGAAAGTACAGAGACGGAGGGGTATAAATCGAATGTTTAAATGGGTTTTTGTCATTTGATTTATTCAAACTTTTTTGGGTAAGAAACCTAACACTGATTTAGAATTAGAGATACCTCTCTTTAACCATAGTCTTAATGGATCCTCAAAACCACGTAACCTATACATTTTTCAACAAAATTGCCATATTTTCACTCATTTGTAAGTATAATACAACGAAAATATTACAACTTTTTTATAATTACCATGTCGTTCCTGAAGCATCACTATTATCTCCAAAAAATGATTTGTTTCTGTATCTCTGCCCAATGACTCTGTTTTTTCACATGCATGAAAACTACTGGAAAACGTCACATCTCAGTATATATTGGCGTTCATTAATTAACTCTGGATGAAAAAAAAGACTATATAAAATATATGCTTCTTTTGATGCAATATGCATATATATAAACTCTAAGTAAAAAATACATGGTCACTTTCAAAATATAAGCGAGTCATACTTCCTCGTTTCTTGGATAGTATGCAATACAAGTGCTGTTTTTAAAAGCGGCGTAATAGCGTCACACATGGATGTTATGGATGATGTTTATTTTTATAAAAAAAACACAATACTAAAGCATTTTTGTTACTTTGCATCAACGGCAGCATGAAAATAAAACAGTGTGCAAAGTCGCGCGCTTTCGGCCTTGGCCTTTGGTAGTTGACCAAAATACACTCAACAAAACGTCTAAGTGTTCACCCCGTATAATGTATTTCCTATATGAAATAAGCACATGTATTTGTCTTGCCGTCGGGGTGATTGATTTCCAATTATCTTTCAAATTCTTAAGAACGATGCATTAACATTGACCTCTGGTTGCGATTTGAGACGTTGACCTTTGCTAAATAACACAAACACTTCCGGTTTGGTTGAATTTCACTTAGAGTTTTTTTATTGTTTTAACTTGCCGATGAAAATGATGTTACGCTTATGAAATAGAAAAATTATATCAAAATGAAATTTCCTTCGGATTGCTTGATATTTAAAACAATGTCGAGGACACAATAAACAGCAAATTTAAAATGAGTACAATCTGTTGTAAAAACAATGCAGACACCAATATTCCAACGGCTCTGCCTATGTTATAAGTGATTATTTGGTCATTTTAAGTGGTTTTCTTTATAAACTATCAACAAAGACTAAAATCAATCAAAAAAATTGCCAATCATGCGCAGAAAATTACCAATTTAGTGTTTTGACGTTTCGTCACGGGTAAGTGATTTTAAACAGTGTTGTTTTATTTTATCTGTGCTATTGATGAGAAGACATATCAGTTACGAAATGTTCAAAATTTCACATCATTTTATTTCGTAATTTCGAAATTATTCTTTTTATCAGGGTGAACACTTAGAAGAGTGTATAGGCGCCTTAAAGTTGGACTTAAGATAAATATTTGGTTGTCCTAAGATTGTGACAGATCTTAAATAGAAAATCATAAGATATGACAGTTTCGTAAAACGGCTAGGATGAGATCGTATGATAATCATTAATTTGGTCTTAAGATAAATCTAAGTCATAAGATACATGTAGTTTTGTGAAACGGGCCCCAGGTATCTAAACCTATGTATGTAGATTTACAGCTTTTATGATAATGTAAGGTATATATATATATATATATATATATATATATATAAACCACTGCAACTTACTACAGTTTAATTGTTAAATAAGAAATAAATTAAATGTAACATCTGAATTTTTACGTTTACTATTTTTTTTTCTTCTCGACACAGGCACGAAAAATGTAGCAACAAATTGAAGAAGGGGGGGGGGGGGTGTTAAAGTGCCTTCATCCGAACATCATAGGATGAGGAATGCAGAAAGGCTAAATTATTGAGGAGCAAAGAATCGTCGCAAGTAAAACATTTCACTGAGAATCACGTGTTTATCGCTCAATATTAATTTTCATTTTTGCTCTTTTTCCTTTTTAAAAAAGGCATAATGACATTCGGTGTATTTTTGAGAGAAACAATCGTCATTCAAAATATGTAATATCTCACAAATAAACCTGTACATCTTTAAAATGTTGCATTTTTGTTGGGTGGGGGTATTACGTATACTTCATAATTAATACAGTACTGTGGCAGAAGTTGATCCCTCAGCTATCTTAAGTGTCTAGCATGTGTTTTTATATCAATTTAATTTGTTGTATATATGTTACATGTATCTATTTGATAAAGTTCATCATCACTTTCTTAAATGATCCTTTTTTATTTTACTTTTTGTTTTAGTTCACTCATTTTAAAATCAAACACAACAAAATCATTCAGAGGGAATGTATGCTTACAGTCGTAATGTAAAAGTGTTGGCATAAACTTTATATAATCTACAATAATTGTTTTCAGTTTTATGAGTCTGCCAATCATATCGATTGATAAGAATAAGAAAGTTTGGGTACTAAATTTTATTTGAATAAATTAAAGACAAATACATTTACCATTGTACATGTATTCAATTAATATTTCAAAGCGTTATAGGGAAACATTTTTACCCGATTGTGCAATTTATTAGATCAATTTTATACCATCAGGTTTATCTAATTTTCACAGTATATGATTAAACCTTCGATCACTTAAAGGTCTGGCACGAAAGCCAAGAAACTTGAACAACCTTTATCTTGCTTTTTTAAAACTTGTTGAAATTCAGTTTACTGATGTACCCAATGTACATGTGTATGTTGTTAGAAAAGGTCTGGATGGTCAATCAAATATATTAATTTCCCTGTATTACGATATAACGAAATATTTTGTAGTTTCAAAGGTACATGTAAAATATATGGAATTGTTCTATACTAAATAATTGTCTATACCTTAAAGTATCATATCTAAAAACTGAGGGTAAATCCGTTAATTTGTTAATCGCCTTGTCTCCTTATGTGCATGTACGTACATGACTGTATGTAAATGATTTATTCAATGTGGCTCACGTACAAAACACCTAAATCAGGAAGTTAATGCTAGGGTATTAGAATCATTATAGCCGATAGAGCAGACCTACATTTGCATGTTACTGTAAAAGTTGCTGTGGGGTCCCTCCTTTACTTAGATTAACACGTTGAATAAAAAAATGAAGAAAATCAATGTATGTTGGATACGGTATTTAAAAAAAAAGTATGGAGCGAAATAGTTGGTTACCAGACGTTAAAACATTGTTCTATAAATCACTGGTACAGTGTAATTTGATATTTTTGCAATAACTACAGATTACAGAAAATTTAAAAAATGGATATATATGTTATCTTATGTCTATATCTGCCTACTTTATATCAAAGCAAACTACTCATTGAAAAAAAGAACAACAAAATAAAAAAACCATGCCCGTTACAGGGAAACCCTTTTCAAGGTAACTACGGTACTGCTCTTTTTCAGGGCAAAATTGTTACTTCAGTTACATGTACTTGAAGGGGTTTCCCCACAATGTATGATCATTATGAGTTCTTAGTTCATGATGAGTTATAAAATAATGTTTAAAAATATTGTGACGCTTAGGACGCTCATTAAATGGTTTTGTCGTATATTGTTAGTTCATGTATACAAGGTTTGCAATTTGACATTGTAATCGTATATGTAAACTTTTATGAATGGGAACATATTTGCGCTTTTATCAACTTTAATTATCAAGTTAATAGAGAGAGAGAGAGAGAGAGAGAGAGAGAGAGAGAGAGAGAGAGAGAGAGAGAGAGAGAGAGATCTGACACCAAGTTTAACTACCTAATATATTCGTCTGAACATTATACAATTTCGTATTTAAACTAAATCAAAGAAAATCAGTTACAATCCGGCTTTTATGGCTGATTTGCAATAGTTGCATTCTCAGATTGTGAAAAAATGACTGAATTATCAGCTAATTGAAAAAACCCAAACTTTGTTCTCATTTTATAGTAACGGTAGGTAGAACGTTAGATCAAACTTTTCAATATTAAGACTTATTATTGTGTTTTTAACATAAAACCTTGATGATCTCCATCAACTTGCTAATATTTTTCTTCTGTCGCATCCATACCATGCATGTTGCTTGAAATATAGTCTTCGGTATTTCAAATTGTAGCTTAATGACTTTTCTGGTATCGATTATTAGTACCACAAATGACCGAGTAGTTTTGATTGGCAAATGACAAATGATCACTCTTCTGCTATCTACACCAGTTTGTAGAATACGTTTTTTGTCGATATAACCTCACTGGATGAAGGATATAAAGGGTTATAATACGGGAAAGAAAATACAGATTCTGACTTTCAGTAAAAAATATACATGCATGTACTAAATTCCTGTATATACATATATACATGTCATTACAAATGACACGATTCTAATTTTGTGAATAAAAACCACAAGTACATGTCGTAGAGAAACAAAGAACAAATTTGCAAAATATGTTTCGTAAGTTTCACTTGCAGCTTCTTCTAAATTTGACAAATGATATCAAAACCGACATTGAAGAAAACAGAAAATATAAATTACCAGAAAACTTATTTGGAAGTAACTGCAACTGGATAGAAAACAGTGAAAACAACCTTCTTAATATTAAACTTCTGGATAAAATTAGGTCTTTTTAGCCACCATTGAAAAATCATCAGGATCATTTGTTGGAAGAATTAATTACAAAGTGATTTTAAGATACTTATATGTACATGAGTTATGCAATTGACATTTAATACTGAAACATTTAAACAGGAAATATTCGAAGCATTAGAAAAATGAAATATAATTAAACATCAGGCACAGAGGGGTACGTCTTTTTACCCCAATGAACCCCAATGGTACCCTAATAAACATAACATATTATGCAACAAGGACAACATACATAAATTAAAGTGGTCGCTCAAAATCGGGATTTGCCAATTATGTTAAGAGATCAAAATCGAATAATTTCATTTATTTAAGAAATAAAGTACGAGTTTTCGTGAATGTTGCAGAATAACCTCCGAGGTCGAGAAATATTGTTTTGAAATATAAAAGCCGAGGCGTTAGCCGAGGCTTTTATATTTCAAACAACATTTCGAGACCGAGGAGGTTATCCTGCAACATTCACGATAACAAGAACTTTATTTCTATTCTACTAACAGCCAAATATTTCTACAGATCGTTTTTCCTATAGAGAGACGATCTAGGTCATTTTGACGGCTGTTCCGTGTAACCCCAATGGTTTTGTTAGTAATGTTTACATGTGTATCGATCAAAGGAATCACATGCAGACGACAGAATTTTTCTTTGGATTTTTAATTCTCTTCACTTATTTATAAAATATCTTTGAATCATATTCTTAATATTTTAAGTGCAATTTAATACGAATATTACTACAACACGTTATATATTTTATGTAAAAACGCGGAGTAAAAATGTGCTAGGGAGGTTCTAGGAACAGCCGCATTGATCTCTTTAAAATAAACATTTGCGGCAATACACATCGTTTTGACTGGAACTAACAAGTGTAATTGACATGGTTTTAAAACTTTTTACAGTTTGAAGTTGTACTTTCATGATTAGTGCGAGACAAATAGGTATTTCTGATCTGATAATTTACTGATGACGTTCGTGGTATATTGGAGAATAATGCCCGCGGCATCTCTTTGATCTCGGCAATAACTGTAGTAGAATTAGGATTAGAAATCAAATTATTCTATAACGTTCTGTTTCATTTCCCTTATAAACAGAGAGAGAGAGAGAGAGAGAGAGAGAGAGAGAGAGAGAGAGAGAGAAAGAGATCATTCACATGGAATTTTATAACCTTACATCGTTTCATTGTCTAAGCATTTTAAAATAGTTAACCGATCTATATGATCTAGTATCATTGGGGTATTTCAAAGTTCATTAGGGTATCATTGGGGTTAATTGGGATATCTTTTGGCATCATAGGGGAATTAAGTATCATTGTGGTTCATTGGTGTATCATTGGGGTTCATTGGGGTATCATTGGGGTTCATTGGGGTAAAAAGACGCTCCGGGCACAGAGGGTTTAAAAAAAGATATTGATCATAATACATATATTTTTAATTTCCTTAAATGTAGTTTGTCCTCTGGTATGTTGCCTAATGCTCAAAATCGCTTATATCAATTCGTCTCAGTTTTATTCGGCGTGCATTACTCAATTTATTCAAAAAGATTTCAAATATAGCTCTACATTTTGGAAATTTTTCGTCAAAATCGGTTTTTATGCGTGCCGAAAAAATTTAAGTGCTTACAGAGAATGGCTCTTAAAATAGGAATGAAATGAGACAAATATATAATGCTAAAACAATTTCACCAAATAGAAGAGACACGTTCTTAACGGGGGTCGCACACTTACTCTGTCCTCCAAGTTGAATTGCGCAATCACATGTGTTCAAATTAACCGGTGCCTGACCTCAATGTAAAACAATGCGCAAACGGAATTGTCGGAAGAGTACCAGACTACATTATTTCGCCCCTTGTAATAATTCGCCCCCGACGTTAATTTGTGATTGTGAAACGACATTGGCATTCGCTTTAAATAAAGGAAATAAGATTTCAAAACCGTCCTGGCAAATAAAAAAAAAAGTTTACATTTATCAACTTATCTTTCTGAAGTTTGTTGTGTTAAAAATCCATGTATAATCCGCGAGTTGAATGCAACCCATCAATCGGGGACGAAACCAAACGGTTTCTTCTTCTTAACACATCCATGATGCATTTGCTTTGGGTTTTTTGTGTTCTTATATAAAAAAAATTACTTTATAACATTGTCAGTTTGTATGGAAAATTATTTGATACTGTAAGGTCCATACAATCTAACATAACAGCTTTAAAATACACAAGAGCAATTAAGCACATTTTCCCTTTTAGCTGGTCAATGTATTTTGTCAAAGTCTATTAATAAGTGAAAGGACGAAAATATACCTTACTGGGATTATATGCAACTTCTTCTAAAATAAACTGCAATTGTCCAAAGACTGCTGGTTGAAGATATTTCAAAAAGGTGTATTATTGTTTTGAAAAACAAATCTTTAGAATAGTAAAAATATAGAGTGGTTCTTGTTTAGCAGAATGATTAATAAATAATTATATAAGTAACTAATCAGTGCTAGTTGTTTTTTGCACAAATATAACAAACACCTCTACTGACCTATATAAATGATTTACCAACGCGGCGATTGTCACTATTTCCTAGCATGGTTACCTTTGTCAGAAGTCGGGTTATTTTTGACATTAAATTAAGAATTCATTTCAATCTCTTTTCTTAACATATTTAGTTGAATAATACAACTCAAAAGTTCTATTGTTTTAAATTTTTTTTTTGAAGTTCAATACTATTTATTGTCGTTGTTTTCTTTCCATAGTTATCGATTCAAGAAAAAAATACGTTCGTCTCTTTAATTTTGGGGTTGTGAACAGACATACCAATAATTTTTACAATTTTTGTCTGTTGAGAAATAAAAAAAGACATAAAAGGATTTTTTTCAATAATTATTAAACCTCCCGGTTTACTTAAAACAACTTAACTTTTAGTTAATTAACTCTTATCCAAATAGTTCTGAATCTAGGTGTGTTATGCACACCAAAAGGATTTATAACACCGTTTCGGATAATTAAGACTGTGCCAAGGTGGCATTTCTGCACCCGCTTAAGAAGCCATTTAGTAAAAGGCCATACATACCATACGTCTTTAGAGTAAGTAACCACTTTTGTTTTATTGTCTCGCCTGTCGGGTGAAATATTTACTGTTAAAAATTAATATCCCACAGAAAAATAATAATTACCATAGGAGAAATAATTTTCCTACAGAAAATATTGAAAATCTCATCTGATTTTTTTAAAAAATCCTACAGGAATTATATTTCCTACAGGAGAAAAGAATTTTCTGCAGACAAGTAGCCTTCCTATAGGAAATTAGGATTTACTATCGGATTTTAAAAATTCCATGGGAGTTTTGTTCAAATCATATCGGAATTTTAATTCCTATAAGAAAATTATTTTCCAGTAGGAATTTATTTTTAAAGGTAAATATCTCACCTGACAGGTGAGATACAGTAATAAAATGTGGTTATAAACTACTTAAGCAAAGGTCTATCATATGGCATTTGAAAGCTTTTCGATACATGCAGCTTAAGCGTGGGCAAAAATGCCAGCCTGGCACTGGCATAATTATCAGGCACAGTGTTTTATACAAAAGTTATACTGATTGCAAGCAATTTTTTTCAATTTCCATTTTGCAATTCAATGTCTTATACATCTAATACATCCCTAACTTTAATAACACTTGGTTTGAATATTTTTAGATATAATTTTATTTTTGAAGGACACTTAACTCACATATTCCAATTAGTTGTGAAAATGTTTGTCTTATTTTATGCCTCCTTTATCTCTTGTGCGTATGTACAGGGTGAATTCAACATCTTAAAGATAATTAATTTCAACACTTGTCTCAGCAAAGCATCTCATTTTGTTCCTCCTAATAGGACATAAGTCTATCCTACAGTTAAAACTGTTTCCTACGTACGTACAAGTACTTACAGTACATTCCTGTCAGAGCCATATATAAATGATATTTTGTCGTTAGTATTTATCCAGCTAAATATTTTGCAAACAAGAATGACAAGGCTTCAGGATGACGTTTACTCAGAATGAAAACAAATATCAACTGACGATTATGAAAAACCATCTATGTATGTTATAGACCTTAGCAATAGTACGTAGAGGTTTTTTTTCAATTTCAAAAAGTATGTCATTGATTTTTTGAGTTAGTGGCCTTTAAATGATAAAAAAAAATCTTTCAAATTTTTACCCTGTTATATATTAAGATTTTTTTAATTGTGAAAAAAAACACAAATAACATAACCCCTTGAACAGTGATATACGATTCACAAAGTGGAGTGTAGCTTATCAGGTATATAGGATTAGGTTTTGAGCAATATATTTTTTTTAAATATCCCAGTCATTTCTTCTATCAGTTTTCCACATACTACCCATTTAATTCAATTTTAACAAAACATTTAAAATGCTTTAAATCATATGGTAGTATTTAAGCATTACATGCCATATGAATATTCTACAGATAAGTGAGATAAAACCAACAGAAAATATGCAAAATCGTATTGACGAACAAAATCTTAACTTTTATCCTTACATACATTGCTGCCAAAAATATTTACTGAAAAAAAAAGAAGTAAAAAAAATATTCCAAATTTTATTTGTTTTGCTTCGTCTATTTTTGATTAAGCATCAATCCATAATAAAGTAAAAAAATGAATGTTATGTGAATAATAATTCATTTTATAAATACTAGTACACTGTACTACTTGTGTTTAGAGCAAATTGTACTCAATACTTTGAACTTTATAACAATCCAAACTTGACAACTCAAATCTTGAATCAACAACATCCTTAAAGAATGTTTGAGAAGAAGGATATTTAAAGATAATAGCCGGAAAATCTACAAATAAACACATCAAAATATTTCGGAAATCGTTTGATTTCGTTATAGTTTTTTTTTATATCATTAATATCAACCCAAAGGTATCACAACTTTTTAAAGCATATAAAAGCATAATTCATAAACTTTTTAACATGCCTCATGTGCAAAGGCAAAACAAATATGAACCCATATGTCCTTACAGTACTTTGATTTTGATATCAGGAAGATTTAATAACTTGGAATTCCCCAGAGCAATTAACGTAGCTCGCGGGTTGGCTGACGTCACAATAGGATTCGACGTAAATAGTTGACCGTCATATGCAAACTCATATATTTATTTTTTATGACAAATGATCTTTAGAAACATAAAATGAAATATTTCAAAAAGCTTAAATGCAGTTTATACAAACATTGTTATTGATCAAGTCCTAAAAATGTAAAGTCGTGACATACATTGTCACTTATAAAGAAAGAGTGTGTATTGGAACTTTTCCATTTAAAATCATGTTTAGACAAGTAAATAAATTAAATCGTATGGATTAACTTCGCTTTTTTTAAAGTTAAAACTTCTGTATTTTCAACTACTGATCTAACCATTAAAATTCTTTTGGCTTTAGCTAATTATTGAATACGACTACAAATTTATCATGTGAATAGTTGTATGGCAATTATTTTTGCATTGATTGACACAGAGTTATATGAAAAGAAAAATAGCCATTTTTCTTCTCTTCACAATCTTACATTAATTGCACTTGTGCATTCGATAACATTCATAATAATGTGTAATTATTATTTGCATGTTTCAATATGTGTTAATCAGCTAATCTTGTCAATCAACGCATTTTCATTTTTTGGTTCTCAGACGTAAGAAAATTATGACGCCGGGCTAACGTCATAATGAAAATATAAGGTTTTTTGAAATCTTTGAAATCTTTCAAGTTGTTTTGCAAAAAGTGGTCAAGAACACATATTAATTATTTTTTATGAACTGATTCAAAATTATCTCTTATGCTATTGTGTTGATTAAATTGAGTTCGTCTAAATCGTTTAAAAGCTTGGAGCATAGTTTCAAAATTGCGTTTCCCGACTTAAATATGCATTTTACTATATGTTTGATAATAACTGAAATGGCGTTGCTTGATTTTATCAGCGACACTGTGCTTGAAACACGATAAAATTATTATCACGCTGACGATTCTCAAATAAATTCTAGAAAAAAAACTCTGAAACCTATGGATCACGCAGACCAATTTTCAGAGTAGTGTCTTGTTGTAAGTTTTGAATTTACCGGGTGGCAGTAAATACAAAATTCATTATGATCATGCTGTAAATTTTGTATTTACTGCCACCCGTTAAATTCAAAATTTACAACATGACAGTATGTTTTCTTACAAGCAGTAAACCCATGAGCTACCTTAAGTGAATATATATTTATCTCAAGGTTGTTTAATTTTCACATTCCGGTGTAAACTGATATGGATAGGGGCAGTGTGTTGTCGACTAGAAAAAAACCAACAAACAATGAAGAAGAAATGCAAGAAAGACACGTTCAGAGAGAAATTAAGACGTCTTCTGGAAAAGGCCATAGTCCGACTTATACACAGGTAAAACGTTTTACACATTTTCTTTAAATTTAAACGTCAGTTTTGAAGGTACAATCGAGACACAGGACACACATCGGGTCGTTATGTAAACAAACTTTAAAAAGACATAGAAAACATTTAGGACTATTTCCGTTAATTAAGTACGATTTTTTTTATGATTGACCAACACGTGAAAATTAAAAGAAGTTACAAGCTAAATACAGAGGTAAACATTGATTGTTATGTAAACAAATCTCGAGTTATTCCCATGGTACTCCGTCTTCCTTCCACATCAATGACCCCCTCGCGCTAACATCAGTGCCAACGAGATATGCATACAGGTTGTAGTACTTGTTAATCAATCGTTGTAAAATAAAAACGTTGAGTTTCGAGTCTTATATTTGATAAAAAAAAAAGGAATTGCCATTTCTTTGACAAAATGACATGTGGCAAACTAAATAAACTGATTCAATGTGTAATAAATAATTAATAAGACTATCAACCAAAAAAGCAACGCTTGATTGAAACTTTTTCGCATGCAACACATAATTATGTAAACAATAACAGAACGCAAACTTTGTTTACAAAACAAAGAAGTTTAAATTATGTATCTTGCCTGTAACTCGAAATTTAACTTTCAATATTTGACGAAGCATCAAAAATACCGATATTCACCACTCTAGTTATTAAAAATAGACAAAATAACATTTGAACAATTCGATTTAAGATCGAATGTTGGAGCTGCTTTCAAAATCGTAGCCGCTTCACTGTATCTGCTAGGTTATACATCAATGTCCTATTAAACGCACTGAATGAATTAATTCTGGTTTTTCTAATCTTGCATATCGTTCAAGATCATAGCAGCGACGATCTTTAATGCACCCCAGTTGTGGTGGTACAATCAATATACAAAGCTCACAACCCGTTGTTTTGCCATGTTTTATTATAATTATATATGGATACTTGAATGCAAATGTCCTATCAAGGGTCCTCGACGCCCCATGCTTTTATGGTATTACGTTTATGGTTGTACGTCACGACATGGCCATTTCAACCCATTCTGAAATTGTTTATATCGCCAGCCTTGAATGTTTATCTGTGTAGCGCAATTAGTATAGTTTCCGTCTTACTGACTTATCCTAAAAAAATCATATCTCTTAAAAATATAGAAATTTAGCATTGTATCCGATTTTCTCCAAAATGTTGAAGACAGTCACTCTTTAAACGGAATGCAATAAAAAATATTGAAAACTTTTTGCTGATTTCACTGTATGAGATTCACTGATCAAGGTTTACTTGTACATATGAAATGAGGCCTAAAATGATAATTTAAATGCAGATTTAATAAAAAAAATATATGTTAATCAAAAAGAGGACTGAAGCTTTGTTCACCTATTCAGAAATTACAAGCATTGTAGGGCTGATACACACTTTTTTACTGCCCAGTTTAATAAAGTTCACATGACATGCAAAATGAATAATGAAGATTAAAATAAATCAGGTTCTTAAAAAAAACTATAGATAAATGTATATAACTGCGTTCTATTTCGATTAAGCGCAGTTTCTCAACGGTTAATTTTTTTTATTTAAAAAAAGAATGCGAGCAAAAAATCTTATAATACAGTAGGTAAGAATTTCTATAATGATGATTTATTTTTCGTACCAAAAGATTCGCGTCGCTTCGCGTCTTGTTTGATCTGATGATCCGCGCCTATCAAATCAACGTGATCCGACCCTTTGGATAAAGTTACTGTAAGTTATAATAATATATATGACCCAGCCCATTGTTTATATTTACTACTCAATCATTTCATAAACTTTGGGAAATGAAGTATTTGTGACGTCATATTCAGGACGTTTTTGTGACCTCATTTATCAATAATGTTTAATTTTAATCTTTTAATGCTTGATTCTTCATTTTAAGTACCTCCAAAGTAACTTTTTCTCAAAATTGCATTATCATACTAGTATCTAACAAAAGTTTGCATGAAAAAAAAATTATACAAATCCCGTGAAAGTTTATTTTCAGTATTAGAGAGAGAGAGAGAGAGAGAGAGAGAGAGAGAGAGAGAGAGAGAGAGACTAAACGTTCATCGCCTGCCTGTACTGTAAATGTTGGTGTTCATATCATTAAACGTAAGCCGCTAGCATCATCAAATGAATACCATTTCAATTTTTGTTTATTTCATAGGTACATGCTTTATAACTGTATACAACAGTCATTCCCCTTCTTGATTTTCACTTTCGACCTACTGATTAATGCCCTCTTTCCGCGCTGTCGTATTAATATCGTTGATTCATAACAACTAATTTATCAGTATTCTATATATATGCAATATCAAACGTGTTAATATAATACGTAAACGACGAGATATGATTATAAAACACAATTATTCCAAATTACATTTATTTTGGGTATTCCCAATCACATGTTATAACTTGGTTGCGAAAGATGTAAAACGCATGTTTAAAATTGGTTGTTTAAAATCAACAGAATTGAGATTATATTAAGAAACATATCTTTCTAACTTTGTCACTAAATATTTCTATCTTTAAAGTAGCCATTTTGACAGGGTCGGGGTAACTACCATTGCTTTTCATAAACATTAATAGAATAATAAACGAAAAATATTCAATACTCGTGTGTGGTAAGCCGTGACCCATTCGGTGCAGTCATTGTGTACATACGTGAATCTATGTACCCTAAAATAAAAGAGGTTGAAAATGTATTAATTAGGTCTACATTTGATAGGTTTTATGAAAAACCTTAACCGTTGTTGAAAGATTACAAAATTGCCGATTTATCAACAGGTTGTCAATTTCCTTCGATTGCTAGTTTTAAATCATTCTACTTTCTAAATGAGAAATATCAAACAGCATTTTCACCATGCAAATTTCCTCCATAGAAAATTGCGCGAACATATTAATTTAATTACAATTTTTATATTTTGTGTATGATATTTCAACTTACAATTTTGAATATAGATACAGCGGTGAATCATAATATTATAAACAAAATGGCGTCCAAAATGGCGACTTATAAACTTTTAAGACATCTATTTGCATGTAACTCCTTTCAGAGTGCATGTTTAAATAAACAAGGCACATGACTATCACAATTGACATAACATGCTATGATTAGATATGGCAAATCATAATTTGTGACTGTAATAAACTTGTTTCCTGCTTTAAATATGTAGGCGTATATGAAATTCTTCATATGCATATCTTTATAACAACAACATAGTGATGGAGACTTTTGTTTCTATACCTAGAGCTACAAAATTGCATTGGAACAAAACCAGCGAAAAAACAGTCTTCGGATAAAAGAAAAAAAGTTGCCAAAAGAAAATATCAAATTCTGCCAACTACAGAACAGATCAGTGAGGAAAGGATACAACAAAGAAGAATATGTAAGAATAGATATGAACCATAGAAGCTTTAATTTTTATTCCGTTTAATAGTTAAATATAGTCTTGTTCTTAATTTATATTAATGTATTCGAAAATAGGAATATTTAGAGGCTTACACAAGAATCTTTTCTTTAAGGAAAAGTAAGTATCAAATTATTAAAAGTATAACTGAAACTAGGAATGTCGGTGTTCATGGTAAAGAGTGTCCTATGCTAAAGAAGTCTTCAAGTTGATAATTTTTCATTGTTATATAATGAATATTATATACAGCGGTTCAAAACGTTTACAGCTGCGAATATGGGTAGTGCCATTTATATACAAAAACCTGTTCTAAATTTTTAATTTCCATGGAGAGTCAATGCACCCTAGGCATCTGATGATTTAAACGTTTTTAGGTTTACTTATCAACCCTAAGAAATGATGTTTGTTAGGGAAATTAGCTGCGAAAAAGTATTGTCGATTTTCTGTCAAATGTTGACTGTGTTTCAGGAAACATTGGTTATACTAGCCCCCTTGGGACGAAAAAATTACTCACTGCTACTCGTCGGGCAAGTTCGATACTCTCAATCCATTGATTTCCTTTTTCAAAGTTCAATTTGATTCAATACTCAAACTGCAACAACTAATTTGTATTTATTTTATTTAATGTTGTTGCATGAGGATGGGGGTTATAAGAATTACTATTAAAAAAATCATTTATTTTGTAATGAATAATGTTTTGGACAAATCAGATTGGTAGGTCATAGTATAGATTAATATTTTTTAAAAGAAATATGTTATGCAGACGCATATCTGACTCTAGAATGATTTAAAATATTTCTAATTTATTTACAACTGGGTAAATGTACAAGCCAGGAAGGGTACTGTCCACTAAAGCATTTTGCACATTTACATGTAATATGTAAACTTAATTCCACTAAATTAGGTTTTAACATTGTAAGCATAAAATTGACATAGTTGTAAGTAAATCGATGATATTTTTCCCTCCCCAACGGGATTATCATTTTAGGCAGAGTTTCCGAAAACTACCGGTCCTACCGGCAAAACCGGTAGAAAATCGAAATGTCCGATAACATTTCATATATTACCGGTCCGTGTGACCGGTAAGTTCCAAATTCACAATCCGGAAATTTTCTGTTTCTACACACCGTTTTTGTCTTTTAGTCGTAATCTCTTAAACGCTTTAGAGAGTGTTTGATTTATGTTTCTTCTAAGCGCTTATCTTACACTGATATAGCATCATGTCGTGATCGCGGTGCATCACTTTTCTGTTTGTACGAGGCTAAAAGCTATGCGAGGATTGAGAATCAAGAAAAGTATGAAGATAGTTTAAACCAGAACAGCAGGAAATTGCTGAAATGTAGCGAGGTTAATGGCATGACTTGTTCCGTATAATAGAGAAGAGTCAATCATGGCCGTTTCATTAATCAACTCTCACTTTTGATACCATGAATTTTCGATTATTTATGATCATGAAAGATCATATGTTTGTTTAGATTAAATGACAGTCCAGTACAGCGGCTAAAACTCGTGAGTTTGTGGCACACACACTACTCACATGTATATCTGACATGGCGCAGAATAAAAACGAGGAAATAATAAAATAAATTGTAAAAGAGTCATCAATAGAAACAGAACAGAAATAAATTAAAGACTGCATATTTTTGAGTCATTTATTTAGAAACAGAACAGAAATAAATTCTAGATTATATATTTTGGAGTTTTTGTGTAATAATTGAAAGCTCTTTATATTTTGTTTAGTAATTACATAACACTGAACAACTACTGTAACACTAATATCTGTTTTATTCGGACTGATAAAGTTTTCTCCGGACTGGCAGAACATGCTAAGTCATCAGTCCGAATGACTGATAGAATTTTCTGGTTTTCGGAAACTAGGTCTAAAAAAACTTGGGTAATCAAATGTGTCTTTTACTAATTTATGATTTATGATTTTAAATTGTTTGGAAAACGTGTCTATCTAGTCATGTGCATCTTGCTAATTTGTGAAAAAGCATGTGTATAACATGGGGTGGGTGTGATGGGATGACTGTTTTAAGACAAGTCGTAGAACTATAGACATGGAATGGTTTTGTACGGTCAAAATACGACCCGCGCCGTTATAAAATATTGGCTTGAGTAAATTTCTACGTACAAATGACACCCCACCCCTCCTCCCCGCCCCTCATTCTATGGAAATCATTTCTTGTCGTTATATCAGGTAAACTGAACGTTGTGAAGACCATAATTTAACATCAATTTCATTAGGGTTTATCCCTGAACGTTCTCCTTGCAAATTAATTTGGTTTGACTTTTCAGACTGGGCATCAATCGACTCTACATACTATAAGAATGGTATAATTCTGTAATTCCTGGTATAACCATGTGTAAACGATATTTTGTCGTTAACATGTAACTTGGTAAGTTTTCTACAAATAAAAAAGACAAGGCTTTAAATCATAATTTATGCCCCCCCCCCTTACTCTAAATATGCGCATGGTTACTGTAGAGAATTGTTTGATTGTATTATTTTTTTTTTAATTTGAATGGTTTTACCATATTTTATTTTATATACAACATATAGTGGGTTTCTATGACTTACTAGATTTTCACCTTAATACGAATAATTCACAATCAATTGCAGACAAATATTTTTAATTATAATTTTATATGGTTTTTTAAACGGGCAAGATTTTTTCGTTTCATCTGTAAAATGATTATTTAGAATAGAATATAACGTTGTGCTATTGTCTGATTAATATTTTCAATTACAGTATAATTCATTGGTGGAATACCCTATATCCTCCCTAAGAGACAGAGTAAAGAATAAGGTTCCTGTGGCAAAACTTGTTCCACCACCACCACCACCTCCACCGGTTGCACCTTTGTGAACGGGAAAGAACAATGTTTTTTTGTTATGTAATTTGGTTGTATTTTGACAATGTACTTCAAAGCTACTAAGTTATTGATAAAAAGATTAACTGTTTTAATTTGCTCGTAATGTAAGCTAAAATTACTAAATAAACGTTTCATATTGGCTTGCATGACGTCACTAACATATTCATTCTTTTTTTTATTTAAATAGCCATATGATAGTATGTTATACATGTATATCCTTTATATCCTTTATTATGTACATATATTTGTAAGAAAGATAGGACGAATACGTCAACCAAAAACCAAACAATATGTTGTATATTTTATATAAGTGATGGAAATACGGGAAACTTGACCATTTTTTTCTGGTGAAAAAAAATATTTTTTTTTATAATTGACATTTTCCTCCAAACAACACAAATTATTGATATGCTGGTAATGCCATGCTGCAAAATAAAGAAAAAAAAGAAAAAAATTCAATGTGAATTTTATTCTATTAAGTTCTTTTTTATAACTTCAAAAGCACGTTTATGAAATTTCGAAGGAATAAAATAGTTGTGAAAAGTCAGTGCCAAACGTTTTACTGTAGCTTTTTTATGTAAAACAATGACAACAACGACAACAACGAACCTAGTAAATTTGCATATACATGTTATCACATATACTGTTCTCAAGTTGAAAGAAGCTAGAAATTGGGAAATTTTCACATCTGTACTTGCAATCAACAAAAGCTAGCCAGATAGTCGACAAATCAAAATTATGTTCGGTCTATTCTTTTATAAAATACACATCATAACCTTTTACGCCTCCTTTTCACAAACCTTGACATATGGTTTCTCAAATCCTGTTTCTTTTTTTTTTTTAGAACGGTCCATCACGTTACGGTTTGAATACTTTAACGATGTATTTACTTTTTAATTAATGAACATGAATCTAAGCGAAAGAAACATTTTATCTTTGCCACTAGAATATGGTTACTTGAAAATATATTTGCAAGAAAAAATGAACTTTTGCTCATCAATGGCGTGTCCAACAATATTCGATCTATTTTATTGGTATTGTAAATCTGTTTATTTGTATTCTTTAATTTTTCGGGTTTTTTTTTTCTAAAATGTTTATTTGTATTGTATATTTTTTATTGTATTCTATGAATGTTCTTTTAAACTGTATAATCTTATTTGTATTATATGAACTTTATTTGCATTGTATAATTTTACATCTGTGTTTGATAATTTCCGTTTGTATGAAGAACCACCCGGAAGTGACGAGTATATCGCTTATATTTTTTTTCCGAAAGGAAATTAACATTAATGTAATATCAATTATTTGAAAGAAAATAAAACTTCTCATTTCTCACAGATTTGCACTAATATTGTGGACATTTACCAATAGGTGAACAATCAAGAAAATTCTTGAAAATATTGATGTCCAATTACTTTTTTGAATATATTATATAGAATATTATCAAGATGTCTGACTTTTACAATCAAAATAGTTTTCTAATGTTCATGATTAAAATACACAGACTGGGTTTATAAAGGACATGTATTTTGGAGGGAATACTCGTTTCGTCTATGATTCAATGTCTTATATTGAGTTATATAATATCTGTATGTGTAAAATCTGCTAGTTCTGATAGATTTAAAAAAAAATATTTCGAATCTATTTCTTGGTCATTTGTTTAAAGACTTTGTTAAATATAGGCGTCTCCAAAAAATTAAATGCTAGATCAAAATTTGTTTAAATATATGCCAAACTGCTTATTATCCAGAAATAACCTCGGAAATAAATGAATGAAAAAAATGTGATTGTTGCGGTAGAAGAGGGGGTGGGGGTCGCTACTAAGCAAGTTAATTGTTGCAACAGCAGACAAATCTATATTTTCTTTTGTCACATTTATTTCTAGAACTCATTTTATTGACTAATTAATGAAGATTATGTTTAAACTCAATAAACTTACAGATTCTATAATTGACTACAAGTACCCAGATTTTAGGAAACCGACCATAACCACGAGGCACGAATTTTAGTGCGAAACTGACGCAGGTAGCTAGGTTAAGGTAACTCTAAGTTTAAGGGGTAACAGGATACTGATCACATGACTATAATTGCATTGATGCCCTGATGTGCTTTCTCTATTATGACATCGTAATTGATTTGATTGTATGATGCTATGATGTCATTCATCCATTATGACGTCACACATGATTTGATGGATCTTTTTCCCGTACTTACATGTACCGGCTCTAAAGAAGTCACAACATGAGCTGGGGGAAATTTAAAATTTAAAATTATAGAAATGTAAATGTACAAAATCATAAGGGGTTAATATAATCAGATATATATTCTGAAAATGATCTGTTCATGTTAATTGATAAATCTAAATAATGCAAAACAGAATTTGTCACAAAAGGTCAAAATACCAGAATAAGGGGTAAGGGTGATTCATATTGTAGTATCTCTCCTAAATGCCAAGAAAGTTGCCATGAAAATTTTATAATTTATAAGGTTGATTAATTTTTTTAAAAAGAGTCATTGACAATTTTTTCGATGTGTCATCACATTTTGTTCAAATTTAGTTTAAAACACTTCAAAATTTGAAGTGCTGATTTCAGCAATATATTGATAAAATTATGCTATTGCTTTGTAAAAAAAAAAGCCAATTATGTAAACAATTTTGAAATTTGTTTTCGTTCTCAAAATTAATGAATATAATTTGCAAATAGATTCCATCAAATAAAATAATTATTGAAGAAAATTGAAATTGTAAAACAAGAGGCCCATGGGCCACATCGCTCACCTGAGCAACAATAGGTATGATAAAATCAGCTTAACGGAGTCATAATACAAACTACCTGGACAATGTAGTAAAAATTTCATTTTTGACCCTTAAAATTCTCATGATTAAAATCAAATCCCTTTTCTAACAGGATGATTTTATAGTCATATCACCTGTTGAGCATTGCAGTTCTCAAAAAAAAATTCTAAACAATTGAATATATATGGAATATAAACCTACATCAAACTCTTAACCCCTTGTGAGGCCCAAAATTCATCCAGGGGCAAAAGTCAACAATTTGAAAGAATCAGCAATATGTAAAAATGATTGCATATAAGTAACACCACTTATCATAACATTTAATTTTTTGTGAATAATTAAAATATTTTTCTTTGTAAAATTGAAATCCCATATATCAGCCATATATACCAATGCCCCTAAATGTGTTTTACAAAAGTAAAAAAGGATGTAAAGATATGTACAATTTAATTATTAGAGAAAAGAAAAAGCACATTACCTCTGCAATAAAGTGGAGAGAAAAAGGATATGATATGAATGAATTTGACTGGGGAAATATTTTTGAAGTTCCCTTTAAAGATACTCTTGAATCTAAACTCCAATGGATGCAATATCTAATATTAAATCGAATAGTTTCTACAAATAATTATCTCTATAAAATAAAGCTTAAAGACTCTCCTCTTTGTGACTTCTGTAAATTAAACATTGAAACAATAGAACATTTATTAACAGAATGTCATGAAGTTAAGGATATATGGTAGAGAATTGAAGAGCTGTTCTTAACAAAATATATTGTTTCTATTGTTTTGGATAAAAGTAGCATCCTCTTGGTAAATATAGCAATAAAAAATTATACAGAGTTCTTAACTTGTTGATACTAATTGTAAAACAATACCTTTTTTCATGTTAATTCAAACCTGTCCAAAAACTTGACTTTTTTAGTTTAAGTAATATAATTGCTGACAGATTCCTTATTCAGAAATTTATACTGTTAAAAACTGCAAATATTCAGAATATGAAAGAGATTGGAAAGCAATTTGTGATTTACTGTAAGTAGCATATATACTAGCTATTATACTGTCTAGGAACCCAATATACATTACAATTATAACTATAAGTAAAATATGCATAGCTGTTTTATGTTTGATATACATGATGATGATGTGTTTGCCTGTCTGTATTTTTCTCTTTTTTTCACTCTTTCTTTTGTATATAACTCCTTTGCAAAATATTATGCTATATATTTATTTCTTTTGTGAAACTGTAAAAGAGTCTCAATAAAAGGTTTCAAAAGAAAAAAAAATTGAAACCCCAATGTGGCCCCACCCTACTCCTCAAAATTTTGATTTGAAATGATTTAAATCTACATTATTTGAGGTTGTTTTCAGTAAAGTTACAGATTTTCTAGGCAAGTGGTTTTAAGAAAAAGATATTTTAAAAAATTCTATTTAAATTCCTATATAACTCCCCCCCCCACATTGTGACCCTATTCTTCCCCCGGTGACCATGATTTATCCTACCTGAGGATGCTTCCACACAAGTTTCAGCTTTGCTGGCTGATTAGTTTCTGAGAAGAAGATTTTTTAAGATTTACACTATATATCCCTATGTAAAAGTTCGACCCCCCTCCCATTATGGCTCAAACCTACCCCCGGGGTCATGATTTTCACAAATTTGTATCTACACTACATAAGTATCCATCCAAACAAGTTTCAGCTTCCCTGGCTGATTAGTTTCTGAAAAAAAAATTACTTTATATATTCCAATGTAAAAGTTTGACCCCCATTGTGGCCCCATTTTATCCCCGGGGACCATGTTTGAACAAACTTGAATCTACACCATCTGAGGATGCTTTCACACAAGTGTCAGCTTTTCTGGCCAAATGGTTATTGAAAAGAAGACTTAAAAAAAATTGCACAATATATTCCTATGTAAAAGTTTGACCCCCATTGTAGCCCCTACAATGTACCTACCCCTGGGGTCATGATTTACACAAATTAAAATGTACACTACATGAGGATGCTTCCACACAAGTTTTAGTTTTTCTGAATTTTTTTGGAAAATATCAAAAAATTCAATAAATTCTAATTATCTCCCCTTGAAATAGAGTGTGGCCCATCATTTTAACAAACTTGAATCCCCTTTACCCAGTAATGTTTTGCGCCAAGTTTGGTTGAAATTGGCCCAGTCGTTCTGGAGAAGAAGTCGAAAATAGAAAAAGTTTACAGACAGACAGACAGACAGACAGACAGACAGACAGACAGACGGATGGACAGACAGAAAGACTGACAGACGGACGCCGGAAAAAAGTGATCAGTAAAGCTCACTTGAGCTTTAAACTAAGGTGAGCTAAAAAGTTCATAATGCCAGAAAAGGGGAATAATTCTTATCAGAATATCTCCCTTGCAAGGTAAGAAAGTAGTCATGAAAATTATATAAGTTGAAGTGGGCATCTTAATGTAAATGTGTTAAAAAAAAGCAAAAAAATTCATTGACAAATAATTTTACACTGCAACGTCCTGTTCCCCTGCATGCAAATATTGTCTTTATGAAACAGCAGGTTTGTTCGTTATAATATTACATTAAAAACACACAGAGGTATAGTTATATTTCATATCAGCCGAACAAAGCAAGAAATTAATCAGACATCTATATTCAGCGTGGACGATTGTGACGCTTGATCACATTTTTACCTCGAGGCACTGAAAAAGATAACAAAGGAAGAAGCCAATTTTTGAAAGTGTTTATGATCGATACTAATAAGCAATACGATTGCATTGGTGAATCAATTATTATTCAATTGGCAAAACTTACTCGATTACCCAGAAAGTTATCCTACACGTTTGTATAAACAAACAGAATCGATCGTCGAAATTACGAAAGGGCAGTAGTTTTCCAGTAGTGAAAAAGTGACTGAAGTGATTGTTTTGAAACATTAATGAAAATGAAAACATATGGAAAACCATTGGCACACTATAAATTTTATCGCTCAGAGACAGTTGCGCCAAAGACGCTAAAATTTGTAGTGCGCCATATTTTCTCGTTTTCAAATATTAAGAGTGAGAGTCTAAGGGATAATACCCAACCCGCCATATCTATAATGGTTCCGATCATTTTTAAATCATCTGGGTATTAAACCTGTTTTTGCCATTTAAGAGTAGGATAAGCAAAAGAGCCGGGGTATTTACTTACACTCCTCTGCCTGAATTAAATAACTTTACAATTTTCATTAATATAATTAAGCCACATGCAGGTGTTCATGATCATATAGTGTAAGTAATTTTTGTCTTTCCATGGGTATGTCAAGCTTTCGCATGGTTGCAATTCACACATGTATGCATCAACGCTCATGAGCCTTCTTATTCAAAAGTGGGTTAACGGATAAGACATTTTCTACCCAAATGATAGATTTAATGAAACGTTAATTTATACAAATTGCGCATTATTAAAATTCATAAATTTTCAAATTAGAAATAAAAAAATTGAAAGGTCTTGATTTCCAAAAATAATTCATTATTTTTCGAAAGAAGCCAGTTATGATAAGATTTGATATAAACGTATATTTAGATGTGATAACCAAAAACGTATAATATTGTTAACAAGTAGTGTTTGAAGATTTTAATATATGTTTCGATATCCTTATTGAAGATGCCTTTGAGATTCTATCGAGTTTCATCCTAAAATGTGTTTTAAATTGATCTTTTTTTGGTATGTTTTTTCACTTTTTTCCTATGACACATCTTAGGAACTTAAGTCATATCTATCTATACTAATATATTAAAATAGACTCGAATTTTTGGGCTTTAATACCGAGAAATCAGAGAAGTACTGTCTTTCGTTTTATATATTTTAAACATCATTGGTACTTGAAGATTACCAATTTGTTTTTATTTTCCTCAATCAAGCTTAGCTAATTAATAATCAACAAAAATTCCTTTGAAAAATCCGGAAATCACCTGGATTTTTTCGATTTTACAATCCTGCGCATGCGCATTACATTCACGCTTAATCACGAGAGGTTCTTTAGTTCATGTTTCCACAATATCACATTTGCATGGATAAACTCAGAAACGATAATACAAATACATGTACGTGTTAATGTTTATTGGAAATTTGCTATATATATTCTGTTCATCAAAGAAAAATTTCAGTCCGGTGCATTTAATATGAAAAATCCCGAGAGTTCCGAATGTCAACATGGTGTGAAAAAAAGTTGGTGAAAAAGTGTTGAATTCTTCATTAATATGAATTAAATTTTCAAATAAAAGGTATTTACAGCCTCAAAATGGTTTGTTATGAATAATTTGACTGTTATTTTCAATGCAGCTTCATTAATTTTCTCCAAAATCGTTTCGGAGCGATTCTGCAATTTTTTGCTACATTACGGGTATATTGGAGGCATTTTAACTGTGGTTAAGGCCTGTCCCGAGACACAGTTAGATTATTCTAACTAAGCAGAGTGTAGTAAAATTATTAATAGCATTATTGTAGGCCAAAGCTTGGTAATGTAAATGTCAACAATACGGTATGTCGATGTATCTATTTCGTAAATTTCCGATATCATATGCAATTTCAACCCGTGCACGGGTCAAAGTCTAGTCTTAAGAAAGTTTCATAAACATACCTGCTTTTTCATATTATAAAATTCCATATGAAAAGACAGAAAAAGACAGAAAACCCACAAATGGTAACAAAGCGGTCAAAAGAATTCATATATCGAATGATCAATGAAATATAAACGGCTAAAATTATATATGCATTTGATAATTAAACAGCAGAACTTATTTTAAACACCTTAACATTATCGATTGAACTTTGACCATAATGTAAATAAATGAAATAAAGATGTAGTGAAAAGAAATGTACAAATAGCGAACAAGTAAAATACATTAAACATTTTATATTTAAATTAACAACTTGGGAAAATGTATCGGTAGTTATGGTACACGTATATCAATTGTAAGATACAAAACAAACACTTTTTTATGATTTTTTTTATATCAGTATTTCGTTCCATCAAAAAGTGCAAGATATATGTTAACAGGTACAAATTCATTTGGTTTGCAAACATGATATCCCAGTACAATATAAACATAATGATGCTTTGTTACCCAGTCACTTTGCACGAACGTGATATGATTACAATTTGTCTACTTGCAATATTTGATTTTCTTTATTGAATTTGTCTCTTGTTCAGTAACAAAGAGATTGTCTCTTGTGTCCACACATAAATCCCATGGATCCTTAAAATCACAGTTAATAATGCAAAGGAACTTCCCGCCTTGATTTAAAATATGGATACGGTGTCTTTTAAATTCTGCTGTTAGGATACGACCTTGGCTGTCTGTAGTGATGCCATATGGTTCAAACCGTTCTTTAGGACTAACGAACGGGCCAGTGTAGATAAACCTCAGTTTCCCCGCCTGGTTGACCACTACTACTGCATAGGCTTTATAGTCGGACACGCAGATATCTTTGTTCCTATTCTCACTGATGTACTTGATATCACCTCCAGACGAATAGAGAGGTGCTCCTCTGTCGTCATATTGAATGCTTTGTTTCTTTTCAAAGTCAGAGAAACGCACAACTTTTGTTTCTTGATAATCATCACTGTCCATGACAACCAAGAGGTCACCAGAGGAGGTACTGCAGACATTCCTGGGTTTCCAACGACGTAGTCTTATCACTGCCGGTAACTGTCTATTCCTTACTACGTTAACGGTTTTATCTTTGTAATCGGCATAAACTAGATCCCCATTTCCTGTCACTGCTATGTCATATGGGGGATTGCCTGAGTAGGTTTTAATTAACTTTACAAGCTCGCCATGGATATTGTAGAGTCTCAATATTTTGTCATTATAACCACATGTCCATATATATTCATCATTCAAACAGGACACACTTCTTATTGCATTAATGTCTTCATAATCGGTTATCATATGTTTGGTGATCCGTGGTGCATCAATAAGGCGTTTTTCGGGAAGAGATGACTCAATTTTCGAAGCAACCGGTCTGTGGTCTATTTCGTCTTTATTGAGAGGCAACCCTGAAAAAAAATCAAAATGTTGAAAAATCTGCTCGTTTTTTATCTTTGGAGGTGTGAAACTTGGTAACGCCAAAGTTTTGTTTGGAGGCAATCTTCTGAGTTCGTCATTTCTGGATTTGTAGGCAGAGACAAGACTAAATTCATTAGAGTTCAGTATTTTTTTCATGTCATCAATCATGTGTGTGACCTCAGAAATCGTGCATGTGATTTCAATCTCTTTTTTATTTAAAATAGCCAGATGTTTGGAGTTGAAATCACTTACAAAAGACTTCAGTTTCTGGACAACGTTTTCTATTTTTCCGTGCAAGTTTTCACCATGTTCAATAATAGCCTTTGTTAAGTCTTTTGAGTTTTCATGCAGAGCATCTTTTTGAACTGGGATATTTGATGCAGTTTTTTGATATGCTGGATATATAAATTTCTCTAGTTCTTCTAAATCTTTTTGAATTCGTTCTTTCTGGGTTTCAAAATGTTTCGAAATCTCGACTAATTCATGGCTTCTGTGTTCTGCAGAGGACACGCACGTTGCGCAAATGGAAATGTCACATTCTTTACAGTGATGTTCACATACTTTTTTGGAGTGTTTTGGATATTTTGTAGCCGATTCCCGCTTGTTAAACGGCACCACTTTGTGTTCCGTTGGGTCGTCTAAGATATGTTCACCTACGCAGGCTTTACATAGATGCAAATGGCAAATTCCACAGATCAAATGAGGGGCCGGGGTTTTGCAAATATGACACCGTAACACATCCTGTCCACTACGCTGGGGATCCATGGTTATATACTTTTCTAATCGTAGGAACTCCTAAAAATATAGAATTTTCATTACTGATACATACAGGGACCAACATAATATATTGTTTACTTTTCCTCAGACAGAAATGTCACAGCTTTATTGGTTTAAACATGACACATAACTGCCGGGTTTAGTTCTATGTCTTGATTTATATTCGGAAATATGGCCTACGCATCGTCTACTTTTCTTGAGATTTCATAATATTCAATACAAAAACCATCTTTTAATTTTTAAAATAATTTTTAGTAGATGTCCTTTACAATAATGTTTAAGTCAGAGTAGTTGACTTTTTGAAATTATATCAATTTACTTTGCGGAAAGGGAAGCACATGGGGGTTCGAATTTTTACATCGGTATAGGGGGCACAGTGGAAGATTAAATTTTCACATCGGAATATATAGAGCAAAAATCTTTAAAGTCTTCCTTTCAGAAACCGATCAGGCAGAAAAGCTGTAACTTACGGCTGTGAAAGCATCGTCAGGTAGGGAAGATTCAAGTTTGTTCAAATCATGATCCCCGGGCGTAGGGTGGTGCCACGATGTGTACATACGAATTTCTAGTGGGAAAATCGTTAAAAAATCATCTTCTAAAACATAATTTGCCTAGAATAGCTTTAACTTTAGGCAGTTTAGATGGTGAAAATAAAAATTTGTCAAAATCATAATCTTCCGGAGTAGGGTTGGGCCACATGACGGGGGAGGGGTGTGTGTGTAATTTTACAAAGGAAAACATTTAAGTTATTCACAAAAACTCAAATGTTATTATATATGGTTTTATTTATATGCAAGCAATTTGACATATTGTTGATTCTTCAAAATTGTTTAATGTCTGGCCCTTGGATAATTTTTGGGTCTCACAAGGGGTTCAAAGTTTGATGTAGGTTTATAATCCATATATAAACAGTTCTTTAAGATCTTCTCGAGAAATGCAGTGTTCAATATGGGATATAGTTAACTGTAAAATCACCATGCTACAAAAGTGGCTCATTTATAAACATAAAAATATGCAGGGGATATTTTTATACATGATAATTATACTACATTGCTCAGATATATTGTAAATGACTCCATACAACTGATAGTTGCTCATGGCCCTTTTGTTTTAGGTACGCATTTCGTTAATAGAATTGATGTGAATATATTCATTCTTTCTCTCTCTCTCTCTCTCTCTCTCTCTCTCTCTCTCTCTCTCTCTCTCTCTCTCTCTCTCTCTCTCTCTCTCTCACACACACACACACACACATTAGATTTAATGCTTCATAACACATATTGTCCATTTTAACTAAATATTGAAAACCTTTCTCTTTTGATTGCAAGTAAAGGGGTTTTTTTAATTGAAGGACGAGTTTTGTTATTGGTTTTGTTGACAAAGAAATGATTGTATCGCATGAAATGTAGTTATATTACCTCACATGCGCATGCTTGAAATTTGCTTAATGATGAATGATGTTTCCAAGCATGACATTGTTTGCCATTGTGAATCTTCTAACTATTTTTAGAATCGGTAGGACAAGAAAGTTGCCTTTAAGCAAAATAGTTCCTATACTTGCAGAGTTTATATACATTTATTGGGACATTTTAAATCAGAATGCTTGACACATGTCCGAAAAGAGGATTTGCAGTTTTAAAATCAAGTGTCACAATAATTTATCATTTAAAGGAAAGAATTGAAATTGTTTGTTGTACACCCTTTCCAAAATTGTGAAATTCCCCTTTTTTTACTTTCATTTTCAGAGTTTTTCAATACAGACGCATTTTGTTGGAAAACGAATCTGACTCACACCACGAAATTCTAACAGGAGAAAGACAATTTGATGAGCTTTCATTCGAGAAGTCCCTCGTTGCTTAATGAAAATTAGGGCCGGATATATGAACCCGAACGTTAACATTACAGCCTTTGGAAAATCTATTAGTGGACTATACCCAAGGGACTCCCATTTTCACTTGCCAATAATACATTTACTTGTACATGTATTACCAATGGATGGATTTCAAATACTGTAGATTCCTTATTAAACGCGAGGAATAAATATCCGCGTAAAAGCGAGAGAAACATATTTCGCGAATTTTAAAATCTCGCTTTTTTTCAAACATATGTTCACAACATGAAACATGTACGGAAAACGTGAAATCTTAGTAATAAACTGACGATTTTTTGATAAAGGTAAGTAGATGTAATATTTTCACCTAAACTATATATAACACTGTGTCGGATAATTATGCCAGTGCAAAGAAGGCATTTTTGCACCTGCCTAAGATGCTGTTTTGGAAAAATCCATATATACCAAATGATAGACCATTGTCTAGAGTATATATTAATCACTTTTGTTTTTAGTGAATTGCGCCTGACAGGTGAGATATTTACCTTTAAAAATTAATATCCCATAGAAAAACGACAATTCCCATAGGATAAATGATTCTTCTACGGGAAATTTTAACAATTCTAAGGATTTTCTAAAAATCCCTTTGGAATTATATTTCCTGTAGGAATTTGCTTCAGACATGTAGTTTTCCGATAGGAAATTAGGATTTCCTATCGGATTTTATTAAATTTTTGTAAGTTTGTATTCCGATGGGATATTTCAAATTTCCTATAGGAATATTGTTTTTCTTATGGGAAAAACTTTTTTTCCTGTAGGAATTTATTTTTGAAAGGTAAATATCTCACCTGACAGGTGAGATACAATGATAACGAAGGTGGTTGTAAACTCTTTAAGCAATGGTCTATCATATGGCATATTTAAATTTTTCGATATATGCAGCTTAGACGGGTGCACAAATGCCACCTTGGCACTGGCATAATTATCCGGCACAGTGTTATATGTATGATGAATATAAAAGTTACCAAATGACCGTAGTACGATCTCTTGAATTGAAAGGAACACATTTTCAGTTAAAGACTTGAATTGAAAATTTGACATTGAACCAATGTATTGTATTTAAACTAGGTATGACTGAGTAGCAAAAGCAGTGGATGCCCGGAGTTGCAAGTCAAATGAGAGAACGACAAAATTCTGAAAAGGATCATGTTTTTCATTACCACATGTACATGTTTATCACTATGGACAGCTAATGTATTTTTCAATAAGCGTATGGTCGTTGTTTCTAATTGTTATTGTAAGTAAAAAAAGTAAAAGGCAATTAACTACTAACATTTTGTTTTAAAGAGTTGAATATATATAATGCATTCATCAAAAATATAATTTTTAAGATTTAAACATGATCATAAGCACTAATATCCTTATATCTACATATTTAGCATGAACGTTTTCCTTTTTTAATTTTTCTCCGTGATTTTATTAATTAAAAAAATGGTCCATAGATATCTGAGACCATGTAAAATTAAAAAAAAGACAACTGTTAAACAGGATTTTTTTTAAACAAGATTTTTACAATAATTCAGTAATTCCTTTATTTTTTTAAATTTCTATCTTCACGTCATTAACCACCGAATATTGTTTTTTTTTTTTTTCTTTCTTTTTTTTTTCTTAGATTTTTGTAGTATATCGTCCAGCAGAAATGTTTAAAAATTTGACAAACAAGGGGTTATTTGGAACCAGACTGATATTTTTAAAATTCTCTAGAAAATAAAGTATTGTAATTTGCAATTGAGGTCTATAATTGTTGAATACTGTGCCTTTTTTAGTAACAAATGCATGCAACGAAAATCACCTACACTTATTTAGTGAAGAGATCCACCTTAAATTAATTTTGGTAGTAGAAATAGTAATTTTGAATATACAGGTAAATATTTGAAAACTACAAAATTGAGTTCACAATAAGTAATGAATGTGAAACATGTTTTTGTCTGCTGTTGCGTCAACATACTATCGTGAGTACTAATACAGTCCGTTTCATCCCGGCCTCAATTTTATAATTTATTCACCGTCATGAGAAAAGTAACATCACACAATATGTACAGGTCACTGCATCACAAACATAAACTGTATTTGATAATAAAAAAGGAAAACAATGCAGAATTTAAGACAGCATAAAAAATAAAGTAGGACATGCAATTAAGAAGTACAATCTAATGATACAAATGCCAAGGATTATTCTGTTTATTTACTTGCTTGCTGGTATCGTGTCGGAGATAAGAAAACTAGAGGGACGTTTATGGTTCGGGTTAAGCTTTAAATACTCGATTGATATCAGCGACAGGAAAACGAGACTTTCTGTTTTTGAATTGTGTTCAGCTTTGAATTGGATTTTAGTACATTTTTCACACCTCGAACAAAAGATTCTTTCTTGATACCAAATGACTTGGTACACACAAAGTCCTCATGGTTCAGTGACCATCCATTGTGTTCATAATGAGTAATCCAATTATTGACAATAATTGGTTTAATCATTGTTATACCTGCAAAGCAAGTCTCCAATACATACCATTTGTAAGAATGTGAATAAAACAACAGCTGAAAAAATAACATATTTTTAAATTCTCTGAATAACAGTGTCAGTTTCAACCATTTTAAAGAATTAGATGGATAAGGTTATGTCTTTTCCTTGCTAATAACGATTTTGTTTATGCAAGTTGGAATGATCAGCCTTATTACACTGCTGACTCGCCTTTGGTAGAATCTGCAGTCAATGTTGATGATGTAGCTAGAATTATGTTACCTACGAAAATACCATTTTTCTAAAGAAGTTGGAATCAGTGTATGCATTTGTTGTATGTTGAATACAGAATATAGTATTTTCAAAATTAAGGACTTTTGACAGGTCTAAAACACAGTTGGGACTGCCTGCATATTTTCGATTTTATATTTTAACAATACTGTAAGATACATTTGTGATTTACCTATAACTACCTGAATATGACGCCTTTCACTCATTAAATATAAATAAAAAAGGGGGCAAATGAAAGCCTTTAGGAATATTCGCCGAAGCGAGGCGTGAGGTAACGATTTAGGCATGCGCGGAAACTGGTTGGCAGAACCAAAAATAATCAAAGCGCTCACTTCATATTCTACGTTTACCGATGTTTTTTCGCCGTACGTTCATACGTTGTCAGAAGAAGCCAGAAGAAGATATACTTCAAAATACTCTTTAACCATGGTACATGTTCCCTGCCAGATCCATATAATTTAACAGAGAATTGGATCAAAAGCCCCGACGCTTCGCCAGATTTGACCTTCGGAGATATATACCTCCACTTAATCGACACACCATCCTTGTTTACAAAGGAGTCGATGAAGGCATACAAGTCATATAAATATTGTATATATATTGTTTGCCAGTCTTTTGATGCTGATCGGTTTTTGAAGCACCAAGTGATCAACTAAAACAACAGTATTTTTTCAATGTGAGCAATGAACAAAGTTAATGGTATAAAATCTTTCATTTTTACACTCTAAAGTAAAAATTAAGATGTACAAATATTCTGGCAAGCAATAAATATTGATTTAACTAATCTTAAAACTACTAGTACACCGTTGTTAATTATATACATGTCAATTGCATATATGTATACTGCCATTCTATCCACTGACCTTTATTTATGTTGTGTACACATATATTGTATCATATCTTTGTACTGGGAGAGGGATGTCTAAGTTATGGAACTTGTGCCCAATCCCAATTGTATTTTTTTACAATAAAAATATGTTCAAATCAATTAAATATTGTGTATAAAACAGACAAAAAACTATGTGAGTTTGTTGAATCGTAAACACAATGTAGACTGTCATATTTTGCGATTCATTTACTGGATTGGAGAATTTGTTCGACGTAAATATTGTTACATGTTAAATAATGCTATCCATATAAGGTAGGGTATTCCACATATGGTCAAGATAGATGTATTCAAGTATATTGTCTCGATATGTTGAAGTTTGAATTAGAATGTTTTAATAGAGCCCTGCATTTTAACAACATTGATTCACAGGGCGTCGGAGGCAAATTGAAAGTGGGGGGGGGGGGGTGTTAGACGTGGGTGGTTCCAATGCATATGATAAATTTCTTGTGACCTTTTTTTCAGGTATGTTTAAGTGGCCATGTTCAGGAAGTGATGTCACATGAGATTGACAAGCATTGTCCATATCTGGCTTTGAAGACTAAGGTTACACCATCACAGAGAGCAGAAGACAAACCCCATGAGCCCTTGGTGTACTTGGAAAAGGCAACTGGAGCAGTTTATTGTGCCCACTGTACATGCATGGCTGGGTATGGTTTTAAAAAATATACTTAAAGTTAATTGCTAATCTAATTTATATTTTGCATCAAACAATGATAAATTTCTCAAAACATAAATAAGATTAATAATTATTTTTTTAATTTATCCTTATGATATGATTTAAATGTATTGGACATTCTTAATATTTTGTGAATCACTATATTTCAGACTTGGAGAAGTTTGCAGTCATGTAGCAGCTTTGTTATTCAAAGTAGAAATGGGAGTAAAAATTGGTTTGACAAAGTCTAGCTCTACCAGCAAGTCCTGCGAGTGGAACTGTACATTTCGGAAGGAGGTAAATTTTATTCAATTAACTCTGAATAAAGCAAGATGTTTCAAGAAGAAAAAAAACATGTCTGATGTCATTTTACTGCATTCTTTTAATTGATATTAACACCAATTACAATCCATAAATAGAAGTTATTTTTTTTAAGGTAACCCCAGCCACGGTCACCGAAATCTTCACTCAGATTAAGGGAAAACGAACCAAGAAAATTTACTCCATCCAAGCACATGGTTCCACTCTATTTCCACCCCAGAGTGGTGTTCTTGATGAACTGTACGCCATCGCACCAAATGCAGCATTTTTCACTTCCGTGAGACCAATACCCACAGCAAATTCAGATCCTGTTGAAATGAGGTATCCAAAGCTGCTGTCAACATTGCGACAAGATGACATGCAAGCTGACATCTCGGAGTTATGTGAGGAACAATACCGTTCATATTCAGTATCTAACAACCAAGCTACCAACTTAGAGAAGGCTACAAGAAACCAACATATTTGTCCTTTGTGGTACCAGCACAGAATGGGAAGAATAACAGCTTCAAAAGCCCATGACAGACTCAACATCTCCTGATAACCTGGTCAGACGTATAGCTGGATACAGCGCTTATGACTTGTCCAAGAATGCAGCCGTGAAATGGGGAACAGAAACAAAAGAGGAATGCTGACAAGCATTTACAACTCATCAAGCCAAAACTCATTTGAACTTCAAGTGCCAGCTATATGGATTTTTGATTGCCCTGACCATCCATTTTTAGGTGTTAGTCCTGATGGCATAATTAGTTGTGACTGTTGTGGAAAAGGTGTTTTAAAAATCAAGTGCCCCTATAAACATCGTAACATTTCAGTTCAGGAGGCAGCAAAGAGTGACAAAGACTTTTGCCTAGATGAAACACTAAATTTTAAAATCACACACAGATACTACACACAGGTACAGATGCAAATATGTATAACCAAATGTCAGTATTGTGACTTTGTGGTCTTCACAAAGTGTCAACCAGCAAGTATAGTGATAGTGCGCGTCAGCGTAAATGAACAGTTCTGCAGTGCATTAGTCCATTAGTTAACAACCAACACCCACCCACCACACGACAGAGGGTGATGACAACAACAACAGGAGGACCACTTGGTGTATTTGTAGTGAACCAGAGTATGGACGTATGATTAAATGTGACAATGAAGGATGTCCTTATCAGTGGTTTTACTATCCTTGTGTCAACATTGGACGTAAACCTGTGGACAATGGCTTTGTGCTAGTTGTAATACCTGACTATTAGGACTTGTTAAATGATTCCTGTTCTGTCTTTGATCAGATTCTGATTGAATAATACATTTCCTGTTGCTATTAAAATGAAGTAAACTTAATTTCTGTCTTTGATTACTTTGCAGAATTGCCAACATTTGCAGAATGTAAATGCATTATGATGTTTACTAGTATTAGATTACTAAAATATTGTTTAAAATAAACATGTATCTAGCTACTCAAATAAGATGGTTGCCTTTGGTCCCTTATATATAAAAGTAGAGTAAGGTTTTAATGATTTAATGATTGTAAATTAACATAATGCATATTCATACATCAACTTTACATTTCAACTTTAAATAATTAAAATCAAATCTTTGTTGTAATTATCACATCAAAATGAATTAGAAGTCAGTGTTTACATGAGAACAACAATGTGAAATGTTAAGCCACTAATTTTGACTGAAGATTACAAATAGCAGCACATATAGTTAAAATACTGTCAGCATGTGGCACTGTTTGCACACTTAAGCTTGTGCTTAATATGTTAACGTTCTTGATTCTTTCAATGGCCCCCTCAACATGTATTCTTACATGAGCGATTTTCCTTGTCTGTTCCACATCTTTTGCTGAGAGCTGAGATTTACCTTTTGTGAAAGCCGGTATAACAAGGGTTGCTCCATGGTTTGATAGTTCTTCACTTCTTATTTCATTACATAATAGTAATAAAATGACCGTCTACCGCCCCAAGTTCTGTAAACTATATTAACATCGGGGCAAGTACAATATTTATGTAAACGACCACCTTGAAAAAAAAAAACCTTGTATGTTACGTGTAAAATGGCAAATACGGCCACTCATCTCTTTTGTGAATTATACTGACCGCCATTATATGAAACATTCATAAAAAAACGTAAGTTATCATCTTTTTACCACAACATAAACATACCGGTTACGAAATGAAGGTGGCAAACGCACTCGTGGTCCGCTGGTTCCAATTGCTTGCCATTAGTATCTTGACGTCGAATAGCATCTATTCAAAGCCGTCTTCTCAATTCAGGAGTATTAGGAATATGATAAAAGCTCTTTGGGTCACTCTTATTAATAAAACCTATTGACACATCCGATTACGCAATACGATACCTTCTTTTCTGTTTGCTCAGTTTGCGGCCATTTAAATTTTCAAATCTTTTGCCAACCAACGTTCACGTGACTAATTTGTGACGTATTGGCGAAAATTCCTATAAATTCATTGAATACCAAAATATTGTATATCCCGTTCACATATATTTTGCGTGAAAGTTGAAGAACAAAATGAAATGCTACACGTTTCTTATACAAATACATCTTTGCACTAAATGTTACATCTTTGCTAGCCAAGGTTTTTTGGTCTAGTCCGCTCCCCATAGACTCTTTAGACGAAACCTCCGTGATGCGGTGGCGCTATCTTGTGAGCAACTTGAGTTGCACCTCTTGCATATTTACATTTTAATCAAATGAAACAACGGTTAGTATACACATTACGGCATAAAACAACTTGAAAACATGTTAATTAGCGAGAATCGGAACATAATTATTGATGTTATTTATTGGAATAAAGATATATTAACCTTGAGAAATCAAAGACTGTCTTATCTATAATAGTGTTTGTCGAAACCTATATCGGGAGTGAACATGTTGCTAATATATATGAAAGCTTTAATGCCATAAACCAGACGTTGTCGTCGTGAATATTGCGGACAAAAGAAATGAAATAAAATACAGCTCATTGAACTTTTAAAAGCAATAACCTTCATCAGAGAGGTATATACTGAAGGTATTGGCAACTTCTACATTCGCCATGTTTACTTATTAAACAACTACGCGAGCCTTGACAAGTTTGTAAATCTCTGTTCAAGCCCGTTCAGTAAAATATATCTTTTTTTTCAAGTGATCTGATTAAACCGTCGTTAAGGACGCACTGTACTCGAGCACTTTTGTGTCAACTTGTTAAAAGCACCGAATGTTTCACCAAAGTTCACACGTGTGTTTCTTATAAAGTTTATTTACAAGCGCCTATTTAAAACGCTGCGATTGAATCAGCTTCTCGCAGTGCAGCCAATGGTATCAGACGGTTTGGGTGTTTATTTGGTTTGTCCTATCCTTTTGGAGACATATCTACTTCTGTGTACAATCCTACAAAGGTTGCACCCGAGAAGTTTGAAAAATAGGCAGTGAGTGGGCGATCAAAATTTATTAGAAAAGTCTTTATTAGAAAAGCGCAATCGAGTAAGTCTTAATTATAATCAAAACAACCCGGTCTCGTTTGACATAAAATAAAAACCCGATCAATAAAATGAGGAGACCGTGGTTATTTACAAAATAAACAGTAATATAAACAAATAAAACGATACTGCAACAAATTACATTATAACTTTTTTGACCTAAAAATCGATTCAATTGTTCCGTAGGATGTCAGTGAAAATGAAAGTGAAAGTACATTTTTAAATAAGTAACTTGAAGTCACTCTTAATAAATATATGATAGCACGATCTTAAATTGTATGATCTAAATATGTATACAAAAACATAATGGGAATAAAAGATAAATCAGGTTAAACAAATTAAAACCCTTAGACAGTACTAACAAAAGGATTTTTGCTCGTTATCTTCGCTTCATGAACGATTAGCAAACGAATAACAAAAAGCCTATCTCCCTAGATAAAAGAGTTCTAATTGTTCTAAAGCGCTCGGCAAACCACGGCTGATTCCGTAACATACAACGAGCGCCAAGATGTGACGAGTAGCTCTTTAAGAAGCCGAGTTAATCTATACAGACTTACAGTATTACAAATACAATTTTGAAATTAGAAATTATTTTAAATGCATGTGACCATAAAAAGCTATAAAACAGTATCGCTACTTATAAACGGAACAGACCGGAAAAGGTTTTGGGTAGAGATTTCGAAAAAATAAAGGATCTGCAGGGGCCTTTGTTCAAAACAGCCCTTTAGCTGTAACTTTTTTATTATTCATCTGATTTTAAAAACTTTTTCGATCTATTGTTTGCAATAAAGAGTACAATTTGAAAAGTATGGTCGAGGGGCCACTTTTCGACTCCTTATAGGGGTTTGAAAGGCCTAAAGATCACAACTTTTAAAAGGTCAAAATAAAATTTCGAAAGAGTTATTTCGCTTTGCTCTAAGAATGTAAAGCATACATACTCTCGGCATACCAAGTTTTGTGACTGAAGAATGAATACTTACATTTATAGGATTTTTTGAAAATATTCCTATAGAAAATAAAAGTAAAGCTATTTGCAAAGCTTTGGATTTATCTCTTTTTTAAAACTGCACTACTCATAAGTGTTTTTTTTAAGTCAATAGGTTTAACCAAGGCGTTTGAAAAAATGGGAAATCAATTAGAGATGATTTTTTCTGACATTTTAAATAAAAAAGGGGACCGTCGAAAAGCCCTTATTTTTTGTTAAAGACGAAAAATCTCTAGTTATTCTTATTCTCGACAAAGTTTCGTCAAGGATTATTTGAAAACGGTAAGAGATATTGAAGTTTCAATTGCACATTCTTGTAGCAAATTCTAAGTAAGGTTTTGGACTTCCGGTTCTGGTGTAACGACGAAAAGTGACCCCCGTCGAATATTGACCCGGGGGTCAAATATCTACGGAGAAAACTGACCCAGGGTCAGTATTCTATGACAACTAGGGTCCTTTTTCTACAGTAGAAAACCATTCCAGATCTTCACGTTGAAAACTGACCCTCATAGAATTTTGACCTCGCTTATAAACTACATAAAAATCATAAAAATTAGAGGTGATACGTGAAACATTCATGTTTGGCGAGGGGAAAGGGGGCAGCGAAAGCATATAAAAGATGGATGCGCCTCCGGATTTACCTTGTTACATATTAGCATCATTTTGAACAAAAAGATGTCTGTGTTAAACTTAAACTTAAAGTACTCGTCAGCTTGCCTTATGGTGCTTCTTCGCTAAGCCATTTTAGGGTTGTGTCCTCCCCCTAAAGGTACATGCATGATGAAGCGTTCGGTTGCGCTCCCTTTTTGCATAACTAAAGATAGTGGACACTAATATGTCAAATCCAAAGAAAGTTTAAAGTTATATAAGAATATGCCTGTATCAATTGCTAGATTCAAATGTAGTTTATAAGTACCGCGGTCGTATTCAATTGGAATCAAAGTCAATGCTACATGTAAAGCCCTTTTCAGTGTCGTTATTTCTTTGCGATTTGCTAGCTCTGTTATATACCGAAGTTTGCAAGAACATTTTAAAAGTTGATTTTGATTACAATAGAGATCGATTAGAATCATGCATATACATAGATAGAATTATATATATAGTATTCTGTTTCATTTGTTCGAGTCTAAATTTGAATTTTTGGAATTTGTGACGTTTATTTTGTTTTTAAATCAAGCGTTGTATTTGTTTAATATATTCTTCTTAAACCTGTTGTAACAAGAAAATAATTGTTGTTAGAAATATCCAATGGGATGTTGCATGCAAGCGCGGATTTAAGGAGTTGGGGGAATTCAAACTCTTTAAATTCACATTATATCAAATTTACCGATAATAGGACTAGACTCCCTCCCCTCTTTGGCAGACATAATAATCCCTCGGACCCCCCTCCCCCATCCCCAGATAAAATTTTCTGGATTCACGCATGTGATAAGATGTGCCTATTTGAGACCCACGGTAAATTAATCTCTCATGGCGATATAGAGCATGATGAATAATTTTCTCTTCCCCTGTAAATTAACTGGTATCAATTTCTGCATACAATAAGTGCGCGTTTTATTTTCAGTCAGATTGATATAATTCCTATTCAGTCATGGTTTGACAATTAATGTAAACATACGTTATATTATATATCCTTACTTCCTCCCCGCCAAGCCCCCAAACCTTTTAATTAAGGTTTTCCGTTTCCAACGGAAGACCTTATTGTTATTGCTTTGTTTCTTTTTCCCTTTTATTTTTATTTTTTTTTTTTGGTTACGCTTTTTTGTACAAGCGATTTCTTGAAAACGACTCGACCGATTTTCGTGAAAATTTCAGATGTTGTGGATATTGATTATTGCCTTATATATAATTTTTTTTATTTTTATGACGTCATTTCCGTTCGTGAGATATTGACGTTTTAGTGATTTTCAGAGGGTCTACTTGTCCTGTTATCTCCTCCTAAACGAAAAAAGGTATTGAGTTCAAATTTTCAGGGATGATAGACGAAAGATTGTAGATGTGTCTAAAGGCATTTATGATTGTCTGGTTTAAAAGACGTTGAAGCTCGCCTGAACCCGAAAATTGAGTTTAAAAAAAAGTCGTGATTTTTAATGGTTTTCTTTCTTTATATCTTTTCTCAAAAATATTTTAACAAAACATGTACAGGAAATAGAATTGATATTTACAAGAGCTTTCATTTGATATCAAGAAAAAGGGGCTGGTCCCTCAAATTAGGGGCCAAAGGGGCTATGAAGTATCTCTTCCATAGCACTTTACTGAGAAATATTTTGTATTATTAAGAAGCAAAAATGTTCATCTTACACTTATGGAACTATACATTATAAAAACTTTATCATGCGTTACGTAATTAGGGGTTTTAAGGGGCCAGTATCCAAAACTTTGATTACTTATATCACGAAAAGGACAAATATTTTAAAAAGCAATTTAGAATAAAAAAATGCTTAGAATGATGTTTTAAACAATATTCAACTACCAAAATTTCTTAATATGGCCCCAATAAGGAGATAAGGGGTCGGCCCTTCAAACGTTTTATCCCAGGTAGTTAAAAAACTGTAAAGAATTTCTAAACAATTGTTGAACAAAATATGTTTGATATCAAAAGACCTTTCATTCGATGTCAAGAAAAAGGGGCTGGCCTTTCAATTTAGGGGCCAAAAGGGGTATGAAGTATTTCTTCCATAGCACTTTACTGAGAAATTTTTTGTAATGTTTTTAAGAAGCAAAAATATTCATCTTACATTTATGGAACTATACATTATAAAAACTTTATCATGCGTTATGTAATTAGGGGTTTTAAGGGACCAGAAGTCCAAAACTTTGATCACATATCACGAAAAGGACAAATATTTTGAAAAGCAATATAGAATAAAAAATGCTAAGAATGATGTTTTTAACAATATTTATCCATCACAATTTCTCAATATGGCCCCAATAAGGAGATAAGGGGTCGGCCCCTAAAACGTTTTATCCCAGATAGTTAAAAAACTGTAAAGAATTTCTAAACACTTGTTGAACAAAATATGTTTAATATCTAAAGACCTTTTATTTGATTTCAAGAAAAAAGGGCTGGTTCTTCAATTAAGGGGCCAAAATGGCTATTAAGTTTTTCTTCCAAAGCACTTTACTGAGAAATATATTGTAATGTGTTTAAGAAGCACAAAATGTTCATCTTACACTTATTTTACAAAAGATTATGCATATTTTCTCATGCGTTATGTAATTAGGGGTTTTAAGGGGACAGAATTCCAAAAACTTTGATTACTTATATCTAAAAAAGAACAAATATTTTGAAAAGCAATGTAGAATAAAAGATGCTTAGAATGATGTTCTAAACAATATTCAACCATCAAAATTTCGTATGTTGCCCCGATAAGGAGATAAAGAATCGAATATCAAAGTCAAGGTCATATTCCCTTCCAAAAATCGCACGGAAGACCTCCTCGTTGCTCGCAACGAGATCGTGTCTAGTTTTGTTCTAGATTTGTGCCTACTTTAACTATCTATTTAAAATTCAGTTGTTATCTGAGGTACGTCTTTTTCTTCTGTTGCAAAAATGTAAGGAAGGGGAACGTTTTATATTCAGTGTACTGTAATTAACGAAACATTACTATACCTATTAATTTTTAATTTAAAAAATTAATAGACAGACTGAGATAATGAATTGATGATAAGCAATAACAGGTGATCAGAGTGTAGGTGTACTCAAGCTGGTTTTTGGAACAATCTAGGTATCAAGCAGGAACCCCCACCCCCCTCCAGTACCACCACTATCCCTGTATCCCCCTTAAAGAAAATGATAATATATAGTCGATATTCTACAGGATCGTTTTTCTACAACCCACAGGGAGAAAAATGACCCCTAGACCATAATTTCTACGATGTAATTCAAGTATTCTACAACCGAGTGGGTCATTTTTCTACGTAGAAAAATGATCCCCGGTCAATATTCTACGGGGGTCATTTTTCGTCGTTACACCGGCCCTCACCATATACATTGATCGACTTTAATAGCCTTGGCATTGTAATAGCATTGCTTTGCATGTACACAAAAAATTTTAAAATTCAACACTTAAACTGTATATTTATATGGCTTGTTATATGTACACATCATATGCATAGTGTACACGCGTGATTCAAAATACCCAAAACTGAAGAGGTTGAGGATGCAGTCATTGAATCTACATTTATAGAATTTGTAAAAAAAAACACATTGCAGGTCTAAAAGTTTGTTAATTTGTCAATCTATCAATATACAGTTTGTTTATTTTCGATTGCTAAGGCTACAGCGTACTTGATAAACATTGAACAACATGTTTTCCATGCAAATTTCTTCCCCGGAAGATAGCAAGACTTGGTGCATTTATAAATCACAAATTATTCAATTACCTCTTAAAAGTTTGTATGTAGATAATTTATTTATGAAGGCTGTTTGATATTTACGTTTGCAGATGGATGTTTTGCAAATAGTTAAAAAAATCGCGAAAAGCGGGGCGATTCATATTAATTAATATCCCTAATTACCGTTACTTAACATTTTAGCTTTGGATTCAAATAATATTATAGTCGATTATTTCACTTTTAAAAAACATCTCCACAATGATAATTTTATCTTCATCGTAAATCAGTATTTTGAAATGCTTTTAGAAAAAGCGTTTTATCGGAATCAATCCCGTGTTCGTTTAAATTGTCATGTCAGTAATTATATACATTATCCTTTATATGACGGCCGTGTATTGTACAATAGAAAAATTGAGTTTAATTACCATGCATTTTATTAAGACATCTCCCAGTAGTAAAACAATTCAAGATGTCTTTGTTACAGTAAAACAGTAGGTCGTTAAATATGTATACGTCCAGCTCTACAAGCACATGCACTGTCGTATGGGCGACGGCCTATATACAGCTAACAACTCTGTTATCGGTCGGTTACCTGAGTCTCGGAATGCATCTAAATATAGAGAGGGGTAGAGTTTCGGAACATGCAACCAAATTAAAGTCAAAGAGGTTTATTTTTAGGAAATGAAACTGTACATATCAATAAAAACATTTTGGAATTTAAATGTTGAACTATCTATACGCGCTACATGTATCAGTTAGTGCATAAGAAAAACCCTTTCATAACCTCTTAAACGTGCACACCCCAACGCAATAGGACCGAACTGCAAAAATTGTTTCTGCAAATACTGACTATATATTACAAAAACATCAAATTCAATACTACGGATGAAATCAGAATATTTTATTTTACAACTTCGCTTCAATAAAGCTTTAGAATTTTTTTATTCCTTTACAAGTTATTGACAAAAAAAAACTTTTGAAGCCTCTAAATCCCTAATTATAGGTACCAGCCCCTTTTCAGTATACCAAATAAAAGGTCTTGGTAAAACCCACAACTTTTGAAATACATCTTATAACAAATTATTTTCAGGTTGAAAAATTAAAACGGAAAACACGTGAATTTTTTGCAATTTTTTCTAACCTTTGTTTCAACACCTTTACCACTCCTTTTATTTGCATTTAAAAAACACATGAAATGTGTTTTGCACCATTGTATCTGCTTCCAAACCAGCCCATCATTGAGAGACTCTGCCAATCATTGTTAAAGCTAAACCCATCAGACAAAATAAGTCGTTAAATTTTACTAAAAGGGGCATACTTAAAAAACAGGATTGGGATTTGCATCAAGTAAAATAAGAAACAACAACATTGCGCGGTATGTTATTAGACCGGAAAATTTCAAAACAATCGGTAAACAAACGAGCGAGATATTAAGGATTAAATAAAATAAAATTAAGAATAATAGTAAGGTCTTCCGCTCAGAAGCAGAAGACTTTAATTAGATGTCGCATATATATTAGTTGTTTTTTTTTGGGGGGGGGGGTTGTGTGAAATTTATTATATTTGTGAAATATGTGGTTATTTTATTGTATTTATACTGGCAAAGCCTCGGATTGTGAACGTCAAATCATCTGTTGAAACTGCGTTTTTGTCCGCCATATTTTTTTCTTATCTTCCATACACTACATCATTTAAGCTCACTTAATACACAATAAAAATGTTTAGACCGATGAACAATGGTGTATTCCCAATTGAGCTCTATGCCAATAGATGTAATTTTCTTTGTTAACCGATGTAAAATTAAAAAAGAAGAAGTTTCACATGTTTTGGTCTGTATAGATCTTAAGACTAAAATACATTCATTTGATCATTGACAACTTTGTAGACAAATCCAAACTTACCTGTTTATAAAATACAAATGCAAATATTCTGTACACGCAAAAAGTTTAAAAAAAAACGTTTTAATACATCATTACTATGTATTTATACCTGCAAACAATACTTGCTTTCTGGCAGAGTAAACCAAACAAAAAAAGTAGGTTTTGTTAATAAAACTAAACACAAAATAGGAAAAAAAACATACAACTTTCTGACATTAAAATCCATATAACGTATACAATTATGAATAATATAATTTAATGTAAGTTTTTAAATAAATATTACCAAATTTTACCATGAAAATTACTCATAATCCTTCTATATCATGTATATTGATGGGAAATAACAAACACGTTCAATGTATGATACATGTAACTTTTACAGTATAAATTTGAATCCAGCATAGCGTCCAGGTTTTGCGAGAGCTCCCTGCTATGGTCTTGCTGCGTCAGCTAGATCACAGGATCTACTCCCTTATTACACCACTTTTAGTGGATTTAAAGGTTTTATCTTTCCGAAGAGTATGTTATTTACGTGTTTTATGGTGTCTTGACAGTTTTATCGCAAGCGTTAGATAATAAAAAGAAGGCTTATAACTAGTACAGACACGATCTCGTTGCGAGGAACGCAATGATCTTCTGTTTAGTTGTTGATAGGATGAGATATGGATATTAAATTCGTAAGACTACCAACAATTCTCCCTATTTTTTTTTAATTCTGATGTATGGAGGGTAATCGTGTTCAAAAACCCAGTCATGTTAACTTGTAAATTCGAATATGCAATCGTGTTGATGTGTGAGCCTGAGTATGAATGTGTGTAATTCTGATCGTGTAATCTATAAAAATAAAACTCTAAAGTTGACTCCGCAGACCTTCAATGTATAATTCTTCCCACAGATGTACATTTGCAACTTATGCTGTTTGTTATTTACATGTAACGTGTCACTATACTACACATTTTCCATCGGCAGTCTCTGCATTTATATCTCCGTTTTCCGGAAAAAGCACAGTTGACATGGTACAAATCGACAAATGTAAAGTCTACAAGTTTGTCGATTTTTGACATGACCATATATGGAAACAGTGACGTCACAGATAGCTTCAGGAAAAGGCCTGCCGTAATCGCCGGAATGGGCACAGAATGAATAAAAAATATTACATATCATATTATTTCTGGATAACAACATTTTATTTTAGGAAGTACGATTTTTCGAACAATAGATTATAGGCTCGGTGACCATTATATCAAGAGAATCCAAAAAAAGATGCGAATGAAGAATTCAATCGGCATCAGATGTCTTAGATCTGGAAAATTTAAATATCATGCTCTGTTTAAATGTGTGTACACGCATTTCTGTTGTCTTAAAGTACATTTAACAAATCGTGTAAGTATACTTAGAGTTCGGCTGAATAAAGAAAAATTATCACCAAAAGCATCCTTATCGCTACCACAATGTTGAAACAAGAGCCCCCCCCCCACCTACTAAGAAGAAAAAAATAACGGGGTGGGGGGGGGAGGGTCGGCCTGCTGATAAATTAAAGAACTGAATTATCGATAAGAAAAACTGTCTACCTGAAAACAGTAGTTTTAAGATTTTGATTTAGATGAGACATGAGTAGCGGCATCCCCTCTCCTTTAAATGAAAAAAAAAATCAAACCATAAGGTTAACTGTAATAGCAAAAATGTTTTGATATCATGATATCAAGCAATTATTACGGGATATAAGTATGGGGTCCTGAATCTCGATTCAATCCAGACACACTCAGTGAAGTTGGTTAATCAAAATTTTCCGGAAAGCTTCACAGCTTTACAGCCACTTGTGAACATATACTGATTACCATAAAGTAGCTACTTGGTTTTGTAAAATTACTGTCATTACAGTATATATTTATAAGATTTTAAAATTAAAACTCTACCATTTCATATAAAATCAAATCTGTTTAACCCACCTGTTTCTTAATTTCAGAAATTCGATTTTCGAAGAAAAAATATAATTATAAAAACATACTAGTATCTCTTATTTATTTCTTCAGAACCTTTCAATTTTTGACAACATTTTGTACTTTAATTAATGATTATAAAACTTCTTTCATAACAGTTTCAGATTGTTTTATTATTTATCATGCACTTGCACAACAAAGTCATTTTGATATTTGAAAAAAAATATATAGATACATACATTTTTCCGCAAAAAATTACCAATTTTTTTTGCAAGTTGTTTAATTTTGAAGAAATGAGGAACATAATATTCACTCTCAAAATTCTTAGCATTTAGGTAAGCAATGAAGCTATATGGGCTTCACGGCGGACTCCACACCCCATACTGCACAAGAGATATTCACCCCCTAGGAAATTTCTTGATCCGTCTCATTTTTAGAAAAGAGCACGTATTCAACTTTATATTTTTCAGTTTAAATTACATGTCAAATTATTTTAGCAATATTGGAATAGATTTTAAGCAATGTTTTTAAGCAAAAGTTAACCCTTATCGTATATTACATGTACCAGTGTCCATGGGAATTATATTACAGAAACCAGCGCATTCGTCACACCGGCACCGATTTTTACAAACATTCACCTCTTCTTGTTTGGTCCATTTTCAATCAAACCTCAAAATCTTCTTTAATAAAAAATAAAAAAAAAATATTTTTGATCCAAAGAAAATAGTATCGTTCATCAGAACAGAGTAACTGAATTTTATGTTTATTTTAGCCCGTTCCGGCGATTACGGCATGCCTTTTCCCGCAGCGAGCATTTGCCATATAAGGTCATGTCAAAATTCGACAAACTTGTAGACTGTACATTTGTTGATTTGTAACATGTCAACTGTGCTATATTCAAGGGTGAAGATACAAATGCAGAAACTATGGATTTTTAATGTTAAATTGTTTTAAAAGTTGAAGGTTAAATTAACTAACAAAAACAATTAAGCAGCAAAATGTGCATCATAAAAAGGAACTGAGTCAAATCTTGTATTGTATAAAAATCTTGCAAAATGTGCATCATAAAAAGGAACTGAGTCAAATCTTAAAGTGTTTATGCTCGAGTTTTTATAGGTTACACGATCAGAATCACATACATTCATACTCAGACTTACACACCAACACGATTGCATATTTGAATTTACAAGTTTACAGGTCTGGATTTTTGAACACGATTACCCTCCATACTGATGTTCGAAGAAATGATCGAAAAATTAGAATGCATTCACAATAAACACAAAAACGGCTGTTTGACATGCATCGATTTTAATCTAATTGATCTTACTCTTAGATCAAATGAACGATGTTTGAACAATTATCATGTTTGCTTTAAAAAAAATTCTTATCGTTTCTGATGTAGTTAAAAGTCATGACCTGGCCATTTACGTCTTTATAAGTGCATTTTAAAATGGAAACTAAGAGCTTTGGTTGCATATTCGCGGTTATGAAGAAGGTAAGCAGATCGGGCAAAACTGTCACATGACGTTGTTTATTAGATAAGAAAAAATTTGGTGATTAAAAAAAAAAAGCATCCGTTGAAAATACAATTCACAATCAATGCATTAGAACAAATGAAATTATGGCATATAGTTACAAAAACGTTTACCGATATGGATGTTATGCTACAGGTGTAGTGCAGACATGTAACGTTATTAAAGGTTTATCGACTTAATTCACACCAGATATTGCAGTATTATATTAGGGAAGGCCAAGTTTAGGACTTTTTTCTTTTTTTCAAAGTTACACATGAGCGCGTTGAGGTACATTTGTCTCCTTTTTACTACATAAACGTATTATAAAATTTCGACAAAAACATTGACCAAATAGAAGTTAAAAACATATCTAATTGCGCCCCTGTAATTTAAAGACTTTAAATATGGGTCGAAGCTAAACGTCTACTGGGATTGAACGTAAATAGTATACCTCTACCATAAATAATGATGTATATCTTCCATGTAATTGTTTTATCTCGTAAAAAAAAATGGTTAATATATAAAAGTATATATATATCAAAGATTATGTTAAAAAAATTCTCTTTCTCGCGTTGCTAATAAAAAAATAATGCGGTTTGTCTAATCCATCTGAAATGGAAAACAAAATATTGATTTACTCCTACATGTATGCATTGCTAAAGGTTTTGTCAAACATAGTACTTTTTAGCAGAAGACCATGCACACTACTGTAAAATCATGCACATACATGTATATCGAAATATCAAAAAAGCTTTACCAATGCAATGTTTAACTTTTAGTGTAAATCGTAATCTTACTATCGTACAGTTTATTGGTTCGCCGGAGCCTTAATTATTAAACGATGTTACATGTACGACATTTACATGTATTTCACCCCGATTTATATCTTAAGTTCAAAATGACCAATCGTCCTGTTTTTTGTTTTTTGTTTTTTTTTTTGTTTTTTTGTATCTTTTTGTTCGCGAAGGCCTTTTAAACCAAAAAGTTAACATAAACAAATGAAGACTGAATTTACTAACAATTTTGACGCAAAATGTTAAATCAAAACATTTTTAGCATTTACTTTAATAACTTTTTGAGTACCATGAAACAATTGTATCATATACATGTACGTGCAAACCAATTTCAGTAGTATTAAGAAGCTCGTTTAAACGATACATATTCAATATTAAGAGTTGTTCCATAGCTTGGTGTGTTTTCTATTGTTAAAAGTGTGGGTTATATGTACATACCCCACACTTTTTTTTTATTAACTCCGCCAACTATCTCAGGTAAAAACAACATCAACAAAGTTGTTTTTAACACGTCCATAATGCTCCACAGTAAGAGATTCCTCCAGATCAAAATTGCCAAAACTCAACACGGATAACTGATTTAAACTTTGTTCGTCGAATAAATCACATTTCTCGCTCGAGACAAAAAATATCGGCAATGACCTTGTCAGAAAGACTCTGTTTAAATTCTCTTCCAAGTATGCGAACAAGTAGAGAAACGCGTGTAAAATGAAATATTATTATACTTTCATGTTAAATACTGAAATCTGATCGGTTTAGACGCAGTTGACAATCCGTTCCCTTACCCTCAGCGTTAGCATGCGCGTAAATTATGCGCGTACGGTTCGCCGTTAAATTCACGTCATTTCTATATAAAAGCAAAAAATGTTTTCTAAAATTAAGACATTCAGTATAATAAAATAAATAGTGCCTGTTTGGGAGGGTAACCGTTGAAATTGACACCCCTCGAAAACCATTGTCAACCTCCGCTTCGCTACGGTTGACAATGGGATGTCAATTTCAACGGTTACCCTCCCAAACAGGCACTATTTATATAATGGTATCCTGTATAAAGGTTTTATAGAAAGTCAACCACGTGATAGAAACGCGTTTGAATAGTAAACTTGTTTTGTGAACACAGTGAATAGCGGTAGCCAATCGGATTTGACATTTACCATTCACGGTTTCGCGACACGTATTTCTCAAATAACAAAAAAAAATTGGCTTATTAATTGATTTTCAAGGGTATATATGTACATGCTTTTTTCAGCCATTTTTAAAAAATCATACATGTATATTGATACAGAGTACCAAATAGGATCTTAAAAAGAGTAATTACTCTCGTCAATTTAAATCTAATTTCAATTGTTTAAACAGAAGCATTGCACAACTTAGAGTTCGTAAACATGAAATTGTGTTTAGAAGTGTCATTCTTGGAGACAAATATGATACTTTAAGTCAGAAAATGAATGAAATATGGAATAAAAATATGACAATGAACAGTCGATTTATTCCTAATGGCTATGAATTTAAAAAAATGAAGAATAATTAATGTTTGTCGGGGATAGAAAGTCATTTTGGAAATATAATATAAAGACCAACGCATTGGCACCGTTTTGTTTAGAGGCTATAATGAATAATCATAAACTATGGTACAAGTAACTTACCCCATATAATATTGTTGATTATGTGCAGATACCCGATGGGCGTGGTCATAACGACACTCGGGAGCTACGCATTATGACCACGCACATCGGGTATCTGCACATAACCAACAATATTATATGGGGTAACTACTACTTCTTAAGATCGTTTGGCATGTTTATAGAAATATTTCAAAATTGAATTGAACACTTTGTGGAGAATGAAGTGCTCAAAATAAAAACAATCAGCAGAAAGCAGTAACGTGTGTACTTTTCAATTAAAGAAAATTAATTAACTCTTAACTTGCTTTATACATGTACTTGTATAGCATGAAGTTTAAACAAATACCTTTTTATTTTTAATATCAGATTTATCCTAGAAACACACCTGCATAGGTCATAGGTAATCTATAAATATATTCTGCATATAACTTTCTCAATATTTATATATTTAAAAACATTATATGTAGAAATAGGTTATGTTCACTTATACATGTAATCTACATTTCCAGTGTGCAACAAGTATGATCAGGTAACAAAAACACTGTGCCAGATAATTATGCAGGTGCCAAGGTGACATTTTTGTACTTAAGATGCAGTTTCGTAAAAATCAATTCATACCAAATGGTAGACCATTGTCCAGAGAGTTTATAACTACTTTTATTTTTAGTGTGTCCCAGCTGACAGGTGAGATATTAAAAATTGATATCCCATAGGAAAATAATTATAATTATCATAGGATATATTATTTTTCTACAAGGAATTTTTAAATCTGACAGGATTTTTGAAAATTCTTATAGGAATCATATATCCTACAGAAGAAAAGCATTTCCTGTAGGAATTTGATTCAGACAAGTAGCGTTCCTATAGGAAATTAATATTTCCTATGGGATTTTAAAATCCAATGGAAGTTTTGTTAAAATCCTATTGGAATTCAATTTCCTATAGGACATTCTTTTATTCCAGTAGGATATTCCAAATATTCTATAGGAATGATTTTTTATCCTAAGAAAAACTACTTTCCTGTAGGAATTCATTTTGTTTAGGTAAATATCTCACCTGATAGGTGATATACTTTAAGGTGGTTATACATATTTTGAGCAATGGTCTACCATATGGCATGTTTGAATTTTTCGATACATGCAGCTTTGACGGATGCAAAAATCAAAAATGCCACCTTGTCACTGACACAGTGTTACAAGTAAGCCAAGGAAAAGAGCTAGAGGCGCTAAGGGCCTAAATCGGCCCCAAATTTTTAGAATTTTAAACTAAAGTATTAAAACATGACCCCGCCCATTTTCTAGTATTAATTACTCGAACATTTCATAAATAGATAAACTTTGGAAAATGAAGTATTTGTGACGCCATATTCACGACGTATTTGCGACGTCATTTGGCAAAAACTATCAATTTTTTCAATTTTTCTATTATTTGTTGCTGATTTTAAGTACCTCCGCACTCGTGCACCAATGTAAAACTTTTATCAAATGTGCATTATCATAGTATCTAACAACAGATGGAGTATCGGTCTGGTGCACGCATGTGGAGTATAAAAAAACCCATTTTCATAAAATTCCCGTGGGACATTTCTTTTTTCAGTATTGATAGCGAGCGCAGCTCGCCGGCGCGAAGCCAGCTCTTACGGCAAGGCGTGTGTGAATAGAAAATTCGGACCAGTTGCACATTCATTCAACGGATTTTTTTGGCGTCAGTAAATCGGACCAGTAATGCATTGTTTTAACCGTCCCAGTAGTTCCCTGTAATCATGGCAATTTTTATCACTTCACACTCTCACGAGAATCAGCAAGACAATCAAAACAATAACGATGTATACGACATACAGTCAATGTTACCTCTAAAGTTCACCTCTGAGTCAGTACACTTTCAATCAAAAAAAAAAAATAATCGAGTGACGTCAAAAAGGTTTGCACATTGATCCGATAGATTTTTTCGGCGTCAGTAAATTTGGACCCACAATTCATAGTACCAATGGTTTCCAAGTCCTCACGTTCTCGCGAGAATCAAAGTAAAACTTTAAAGAAGCATATAAGATGTGTAATTTTAAGAACATCATGCTTTTTAAGTAAATAAAACAGTATACTTCGCTTACTTTTATTTCTCAGGGGAGTTTTAAAGAGTCAGACGACACTTAACCAACGTTAACTTTGACGTCACAATAAGGGTAAATTACTCTATATTCTGTCCCAAGTTATTGCTTCGATCACTTTTTGATGACTTTTAATAAAAATACACATACCTGTGTACGAAGTACAGTTGAAATCGATGACATGGAAAATATCCAAGATATCTTCATTGACAAATTATCCCTTTTCACTCATAAAAGTTTACAGGAACGAAAACAAATTTCTTACGGAGATTTATAATGGAAATGTTTACATTTTTTCTTCATTCGGAAGTTCTCGGGACACCCCGCGCAATTTTTCAATGTTATCATCCGGGCTTATAAATGGCCGATGCAATGCAAAATCTCCGTAGACTTTCTATTTTGGGATGTGTATTGAAACATGAAGCGGTAGAGGGGGCGTTTCAAAACAGATAATCTGGACATTTTTCATATTAGTGGTTGAACGTAGTTTGAGCATAAAGGTATTTATTATTATCGAAATATCAAGCGAAAAGTGGTGGAAGCAAAAACTCGGGACAGAGTACAACTGAAGCTATTGTAAATCTGCTGAAATTACCAAAATCCTCTCAAAATCTTGCAAAGCTAAAGAATGAGGACATTTCTTCAGATAAAGGAAACAGTTGTAACTTGCACTCATTTGGATGAATGCTCACATTTATTTTATTCACTATAATTACGGTAATTTCCAGGAACGTACACGTAGCATCGGTTTTTTTAAAAGGGGGGGGGGGTGGATGGCAGCCTCATCCAAAAAAATCTTTACAAGCAAAAAGAAAAAAAAGAAGATAATTCTCAAAATTCTGAAAATTCTAATCCTTCAGCTCTTTAGCAGTTCAATGGTTTCTTTATTTTCACTTCCATTTATTACATGCTCCCAATCCCAAGTGTGTGGGGGGGGGGGGGGGGGGGGAGGGGGGCAACTCCATGTCCCTTTAATATGATAAGCAAATATTTTTAAGCGTAAATTAAAAAATAATAATAATTAATAAGAAAAAATGTCGACTGCAAAAAAGGGGATGAACTGACGTTACAATCACTTTAAAAGAGGAGATACAGTTCAATGAATATTCATATTAAAATCTTTATTATTCAACAACATTTTATCTCATCTGAGATTAAACTATTGTTCTACTTATAAATAAATAAATAAATAACAAATCTTATAACATATGAAATCTTATAAACTATAGATAATGGAAATTTCCTTAATAAATAGGTATGTTTTATTTTATTTTGCAATCAAATTTATTTACGTTGTTAACTTCATTTTTATTGATTTATCATAATTCATTGTTTAATCACATGCTGCGCTCGCCCCAACGGTCGCACCGTAAAACATATTATTTCTCACTGATAAAATATATATTTTATTTGTTTTGTACTAGTAACTAAGTGGTGAACTAAGTATCCTTAGATATTTTTTGCGAAAGAAATATCACAAGGATTAATGTATAAAACCCAGGCTATATTGAATTTTGTGAGTTTTTTTGTGTTACATGTACAAACCTTTGATTAAAAAAACTGAAATGAAAAATAACATGTATGCATTGATATAGCCTTTTAACGGAAATCAAAATTTAAGCACTGTGTATTATTTTTTCAATAAAATAAGTGTATATTCTTTATGTAATGAAATGCAATAATTTTTTATATTATTATTTCATGCCGGTAAAAATTTTCATCATGATTTATAGAGAGAAAGAGAGTAGAGAAAGAGAGAGAGAGAATAGACGGACGAAACGTCCTACACCTGTCTATAAATGTTGGTCTTCACATATTAAGCTGCTAGGCATCATCAAAAGAATGCCATTTCAATTTCTGTTTATTTCATGGGTACATGTATCATTTCCCTCTTGAACTACTGATCATTGCCCTCTTTCCGCGCTGTCGTATTATCTGTGAAAAACATCCTTAATATTTTTAATATCATTGATTACCTATTCTTAACAAGAACTTTATCAGTATTCTTTATATATTATATCAAACGAGCATATAATAAGTACACAACACGTGTTACCATTATCAAACACAGTTATTTCAAGTACAGTAATTTAGGGTATTCCGAATCACTTTACAACTTGTCTGCGAAATACGTAAAACACATGTTTAAAATTGCTCAGCTATGTTAAGGAAGGTATCAGAATTCTAGCACGTGTGATTTAGGAAAATTTGCTTATGCCCCGCCCCTTATTCATGAGATTTTTGGAGATATTGTATTTCGGTAATTAACAAACATTTACCAAAATGAATATGATTAATTATTGGGTTTGATTGTATCAAGAAAGGTGTACTGAAATAAAAACTTCAACTAGTCTTTATATCTTGCGAAATTATGAAATTCCTAAGTCGTCTGATGACGTGTCGAGGTTGACTACGTCACATCGGCGCTTGCAGCTGTGATCAGAATAAACATGTGGACTTCAGAGATATATCTGGGAATTTAGCTTATTTACAACCAGCCTAGACAGAAATCGGTAGAGGATTCAACTGAACAAGGTAGGATTTATCTGTACTTTACCTAGATATTGTTTTATATTGTCTATAATACTGTAGGATGAAACAGAAACGAAGGGAAATTCCTCGGCTTCGATTTTGATTACTTGTTTTCATTTCTTTTTCATGTAATATTGTGTTTAAACATCATTTTGGTGACTCGATCAAGCAAAGCAAATGTTCTGCGATTCGCTAATTTTCATCTTAAAGAATATTGAGGCTCATTGTAGCTTTTTACTGGTCTCTTATATCTGAATTTAATATAGACAAGATTGTATTGTTGTTAATGTAAATCGAAATGTGTTATTTCATTTAGCCTTTTTTTTTTAGGAAGATTACATGTTTGAATAAACAAAATTTCAGTGTTGAACTGAATTTCCACACATTTTAAAGAATAAACATTTGATTATGCCTGTTATAATATTAATGAAATTAAAACTGCCATTAGTATGCACAATAATAAGGTAATTTTCCATTTTCATGTTATCTTCAGCACAATAGTTTGCTAATTATAACACATTATTCAATTTCGGGATTATTAAAGCAGTAAATGGTCCACTGGACACACTTTGTTGGGGTGTTGATAAAAAAGTAGGTACTCTATAAATATTTCTTTTACCCATTAACTTCATGTATATTTGATCTGGGTTTTTTAAAAAATCATTTTACTTTAATGTAACCTATCATAATATCTTTCATTGTTATCTATTGAAATTAAATTTGAAATTGATAAATATTCATAATTTCAGGCATTGGTTTTCTTATCAACTGCACTGCCTCCTTACAATGTACATCAAAAAGACAAGAGGAGAAGGACATGTAGTGTGCAAGAATATTGTCAATTGCCATAGATTCCACATCATGACTGAATAATACTGAAAATCAGAAAACACTAGACTTGTTGAACAGTTTGTCACAGAAAAACAATCTCTATAGTACATTGTATTTGCCAAGTTGATTATAATAATAAATTCTAGATAAAGATTGATTTTTGTTGCTTTCTTTAATTATTACAAAAAATATTAATTATAATTACAAGTAACCCTGATCATATATTAAAGATATTTCTTATTTATTTACCAGCAGAGTACATGTAACATAAAACATGTGTAAATTACAAACTTACACTTAACCCCCCCCCCCCAGCCCTTATATCAATAGTTATTGGTAAGGGCAACAGATGAATTAATTTTTCCAATTTCAACAATTTGGTAATGATGACTTGTGTGAACAGAGACAACATTCTAACATTATTTTAATGAAATTCACAGCGTTTAATTATTTTATGAATGAAAATTAAAATCATGATCTTAGTATCATAACGGAAATTCTATAGAAATTAGTAAAAGTACATGCGTTATACAGATAGCGTATGTTTATTTATGTTCATGGAGAAATGTGTTATTAAGTCCAATGGTGAGCCTGTCGACGCCGGGTCAGAAATATAAATAAAATTCAAACACTGACCACGGTGCGTCAGATCATTAGTATACACTTGATCGCATTTACTTATTATGAGGAGAATGTTGTAGCGCAGTGTCCGTGCGTATAAAATGGGGGTGCGGGAAACACAGCTCTCCAGTAGTCATCTGGAAGCTGTCTTTCTGCCTCCTCTTTTTATACAGATAAGATAAGTTATAACACTTGCGCGCATTCTCAAAAGTAAACTTAATGGATTCAGAGGGTTCAATTAATATTTTATTTTCAGAGATTTTTGTAATGAATATTAATGTTGATAAATTTCATCGTAATTAATATTAATATTTATTGTTAAAATGTTATATCTAAATTAAAGAGTAGTCATCTGGAAGTTGTCTTTCTGCCCCTCTTTTTATACAGACTGGGACATAGGCTACTCCCCATGTAGAGAAGGAGACATTCCAGAGTAACACCTTGGCTAGGGCACCCGCCAGGTGTGGGCATGTTGGAACTAAGATCTCGAGGATCTAAATAACTAAATATCATAAAGCTCCACATCCCCAAGTAATGGCTTTTATGATATAGTAGCGGAGAATCCAGGAACGAGCTTTATGATATTAGTCAGTGTTGCGTTTGAATTTCACGCAAATGACGCCGAAAGTGAAATGGGTCCGATAAAATGCAGTACTGCAAGGGCATACACTTTATCAAATATATTGAAATTTTACATGTGTTACCATTATATCCCAATTATATCAAAAAGTGCTGGGAGCTGTATGAAATCGCTACGCATTTCACACAAATAAGCATTAATTGTGGGAACTCCCTGCAAATTTCTGTTCATACACCGTCTATGTTGAATTTAATAATTGTTCTTACTTGAATATTTCAAGCTCGCAGCACTTTTCTTAATTTTAGATGTTCATTTTACAAGTTAGAAACAGAAATAATTATATTTGTTAATGTTAAGCCCTTGCACTTTGCATTTTTTCGTTTTATTCCTGGTTCATCTATTTTTAGCAGTATCACGTGACAAGGTATTTCTAAGAGTCTCAAAAATTGCTCATGCGATAGCGAATTATCTAATTTGTATATTGATAAAAAATCACTTTGTGTAACAATTTTTTGAAATATAATCTCAAGATTATTCAAAGGCTAATATTTTATGTGATAAATACCGCTATCTTTTTATGGACGCGCTTAACATAGCTGAGTGATTGTTTATATTGTTTAATATCAATAGAAAGAAGATTATATCAGGAAACATATCTTTGTATCTTTATCACCAAATATTTTTATCTTCAAAAAAGCGACTTTGACAGGGGTTCTCATGACACCACCACTTTAGCTAGAGTATTGCGGGTCACTTCCGGGTATTTTGAATCAGTGGCTAAACTGGCACAAAACAGTCTGACAAAAATAATATTTTTAACGAATTAGTTAATGTTACTTCAATACAGTCAAAAAATAGTAAATTAATCATTATTATAGTCCATGCTTTTGAAAATACATTAAAAATACACCTTTTAAGCATCGCCTGTTCATGTTATATACATAGAAGCACAGAAAATTTGCAGAGATCACAATTATTCCGCCACTACAAAGTTCGTCTTTTATAGCCCTAACATTAAAACTATAATTTCTTATCATTGAGGTTTTCCGTTTCCAACGGAAGACCTTACTATTATTGTGCTCTTAAGATTATTAAGGTCTTCCGTTTCCAACGGAAGACCTTACTATTATTGTGCTTGTAAGATTATTCTTTTTTTTTTTTTTCTTCCTAGACGCGAACTTTGAGGCTTCATATCTTGCTCATTTCTGAACGGTTTTTGCTCAAATTTTCAGGGCTCATAGACATTACAAAACACAATCTAAAACATTTCATAAACTTTAAAATTCTTTTTAAATTTTTTAGGGCCTTTGGTTTCCAGACAAAGGCTCCGAGACTATGATAGCAGGGAATGGGAATCCAACGAATTTGAATAACAGAGACATTGAAGTTGTGCACATCGATTTTTGTTTTTGGATTACGTTTTTTATTTAGAAAAAGGTAGTAGGGTCAAAAATAGGGTTCCAAAAAGTGCGAAAATTTAGACATATTTTTCTTTGTATCTTTTAAACGAAAAATATTTTGTTAAGACATGTAGAATAAAAGTTGTGCAGAATGTTAAGGGCTTTCATTTGACACCAATAAAAAAGGGCTGGCCCCTAAAATTAAGGGCCAATAGCGCTTGAAAGTTTTTGCTTAATAACTCAAAAACGGTTAGGATTTCGATGTGGCTGTCGCTGGAAAAGTTGTTTGTTGGGATCTCATAAAGGTCGTTACAATGTTATTTTGCTGATGATTTGTGTTGTATGAGTGTAAAAAGCTGTACATGTTAACATGTACCTCGTTTAATTTGGCAAGTTAACGAAAGTCTATGTGCGTGCAACTGGCATAAAGTTACCACAGAAGGTATGCTGGTTTATACAGGAAATTATTTTTAGAATAGATTTTTTTAGGAGTTTATGTCAGTTTTGTTAAGTTCTTATAGTGCACAATCCCTAAAACGAGAATCGGAAAACAAAACATTCTTCTTCCTTTGTAGTAAAACACAAAGTACGGATTTAAAATAAATCTATGTATTACATTTGAGTTTTCATACTGCATGCATTTAAAATCTACCTTGAATCAGAGCTGTGTGTGTACCGTTTCGTAAGCTATCCCTCACCCGCGGCCTAGAAAATCGGTCACCATGGTCGCGACGGGGCTAACTAGCGGTCAGCGGTTATCTAATGCACGAGAGTTGCGTCTCTCATATATGAGTTTATTTAGCCGCGAACTCTAGAATTATTTTAGTTTATATACCCGTAAATAAAATACAAGATCTGTTTTAATTTCTTCATGTTATAAGAATTTGTCCATCTTGTTTTTTTTTTAAATTAAACATTAGAGTGTAAATTAAGAAGACGTTCTGAAAATTTATAAAGGCGATAGGCCTATTACTACAAATCGGAAACTTCGTCAGACTTAAATTAATGGTTGGTTTGTAGGTCTAAACTATTTTTAAATCTGTAAAAATATTGTTTTAAATCAACAAACAACCAACAAATATTAAAACTTTTAAATGATGATCATCCTTCGCACATGACCGAGGAGATACCGCGTGAGTGGACAGGTTTGTGTTCTTCTACATGTACCTTATCACGCGTGCATGTTTCAGACTTTTGTACGAACATTTCAACTATTTCAACTATGATATTGGCTTAAGATGAAAAGATAAATTTATTTTACATGCACAGTTGATTTAGCAATGAGTAATACGATTGCGCACAAGGTAGTTTCCCTTACCAAAGTCAAATTATTGCTGCAATAATGCGGCAATATTGCGGCAATATTGCAGCAACACATTTTTGTTACCAGAAACCAGATTTTGAGACTAGTGAAATGTTGCAGCTAGCTGCAACAACTTCTGGTAACATTGTGGCAATACTGCTGGAGTGTTGCCGCTAGCGGCAATAACTTCTGGCAACATTCTGGCAATACTATTAGAGTTATTTCTGTAAAAAATTATATTAACATGCACCAAGAATATTGCCACTAGCTGCAACAACTTCTGGTAATATTCTGGCTATACTCAGTATCATACTGCCAGAAATACTTTTCTGGTAACATCTACATGTATTTGATCATTTAAATTATGAATTAATTAATATACAAAATATATATAATTCTGGCAATACTGCTAAGCATCATATTTAATTTCTGTTTTAATTATAACAAGCTGCATTCCAGCTCGAAATAATTTGTGTCAAATCTTCTCTGATCAAAATGCAAACATGCATTAATTAAATCATGTACTTAATTGAAAAAAAAATGCATAAGTAATACAATAAGAAAGTTCATTTTATTTATTCTTACAATAATAACCATTTTAATTTAAGGAGACTGGAGGGGGTTAATTAACAAATTGTCAATTATCTAGATATGATTTAGATTATATTACACCTAAAAATTTGCCAAAAGTTTACCACAAACTTTTCTTTTTTCTCTGATTGATTATACTTACTGAGTTTGCCAAAGCTTTAATATGCAGAATTTAGACTTAAAATTTTTTACACATTCAGCACAAGTCTAAAACTGTCAATTATAATTGAATTGCTTTTGTATATTTTTCAAAAAAAAAAATAATAGTAAGTCGAAAAAGTTAAATCTAATAAATATTTTATGATTAAAGTCTTATTCTTAGAAGGTCTCAATTAAAAGTTCCAATGATAAGTGTTCAGATTTCCCTTCAATCGCATATAACTGTTACGCATGGTTTCGATGTTTCACTATAATAAAAGACTGTTTGAATCAACCCCCCCCCCAACTCATTGTTTTACGTGAATACCAACCTGTCTGTTATTTTGTAACGGTATTTTCTTTTTTATTAAGTTTAAATATCAGTCTACTTAGATTTGAGTATCTAAACTGTTCGATGCATGTTGAATAAAGAATTTTCGTATGCTGTTTGTTTCCACTTTTACTTTCGTTTCAATGTTAAGTTACGCGCGCGCTGATTGGTCGATCAAATCGCTAGCCGCCAATTTTCACATTCGATGCTGCCATGTTGTCTGCCATCGAGCCATCACTGGATATGGTGAAATGAATGAAATACGGAAATTATCTGTAAACAAGGTTAAAGAATACACTGTCAATGGAGTGTTTAACTGTGAAAAAATCAACGGCTGAACTGAGGACGAGTCTGAGTGAATGAATCGAGTGTCAACACCCCCTGCACCATCTGCACGAGCACGTTTTTGAAAAAGTAAGTTTAGCAATAAAAATATATTCATTGAATGGCAGTCAAAACATGTTTGTTGTAAGAATATAAACCGAAAGACTGTGATCTACCTTTTTACTAATGGGTATAACACTGTTTTAGACCAATGCGCGGATCCAGAAATTTTTCCCGGGGGGGGGGGGGGTCCGACGGTTATTTGAGTTTGCCAGGGGAAGGGGGTCTGAGGCATATTTTTGGTAATTTTATAATGTAATTTAAAGAAATTTGAATTTTGCAGGGTGGAGGGGGAAATTGTAGCTTTAATAATTAAGTTGATTTTCTTAGAAACTGCTTAAAATATGAAAACAATTGCCAAGGTGCTTATATGAAATTCATTTATCTCCCCATTAGGTCTGCCCTGGGTTACACAGACCTGAAGAAAACCATGAAAAAAGCTGTCACCTCACTCATAAGTTGTGATATTCTGATAGCTGTTTTTGTGACTGTTTATGTGTGAAATCAGAATGTTCATGAGACTGTCAAAGAAAAGGACATTTGGAATGCCTAGGACGAATGCCTCGATCAATCGTAATACAGCAAGTGGTCGTGCAGGACTTGTTAACTATATGGATTGAGCTTTTCTTACGGTGAACAGTGAACTTTTGTCCATATCCGTCTGTGCGCGTTGTGTCGATCAAACTGCAATACATGTTTATCTGCCGCAACAAATCGTCACTGATCAGCTGAGTACTTATAGTCAAGTTTCATCATGATTTGTTCGTATTTGTATTTATAAAATGTGTTAAATTTAAAGATTATTAATTTAAACTGGTGTCCTTTATAAGCATGTTGAAATTCCAGTTTCAGATCTCTAATATTATACATTATATTTTTAATTCAATACTTATTTTGTGCATATTGTGTTGAATATAATAATTTTTTTACTTCTTTAATATTGTGTAATCACAAACTGTCTTTTTCATTTTAAAAAAGTCCAAATTTAATGCAAAATGTTTGTCTTGTAACATTTTTGCATCTGTTAAAAAATAAAACTGTATTAATGGCAATTAAAGAATTTTTTTTTTGTTTTGGTTGTAGATTAATATACATGATTGCTTTACTGTATACATTTATTATTGATAAATATTGCATATATTTTACCATTGATGCCAGAGCACAGAAAATGCATTGAACCAATATTTCTGCAATGTCATTTTTCTTATGCAAATGTGTTGCAGCAAAATTTTTGCCGTAACACTTTTCTGGCAATATTGCTGCAATCTCAAGTATTGCCAGAAAGGTGTTGTCGCAACAATGTGTTGCGGCAAAACTTTTGTGGCAACATCTTTCTGGCAATATTGCCGCAATCTCATTTGCATACGAAAAACGATACAGCAGCAATATTGCCGCAATGTATTGCCAGAAAGGCGTTGTCGCAACAATATGTTGCAGCAAAACTTTTGCGGCAACATCTTTCTGGCAATATTGCCGCAATCTCATTTGCATACGAAAAACGATACAGCAGCAACATTGCCGCAATGTATTGCCAGAATGTTGCTGCAATATTGCTGCAATAATGCCAGAATGTGTTGCCAGAAGGTCAATATTTTGGTAAGGGTTATTATAATCAAAGTTCCATGTTTCATGTTTGCGGTAGGTGCTGGCACGATAAAAGGATGTCCTGAATTGAGGCATTCGGATTTTTTGTAATTGGCAAAAAGATAATCAGATTTGACGAAAATCATTTTTTGGCAACTTCTTATGTGTAACATTTTCACTTTCCCACCCGTTTGTTTATTCGGTCAGTCTGTGTTAATTCAATCGCAGCGTGCGACCGAAAATCTTGTGTCGCTTCAGCGCACACAGCTGAGAACATCTATAGCACCAGCCGGGTTATGTTTATGGCTGCAGATCATCAATTGTTATGTAATTGAGTAACAATGTATCGAAGGTTATCGAATATTATTGAGTATCGAGGTGTGCTTTCACTACAGTGGTCAATTGTTAAACAATAAGGCTATTATTCGAAGTCAATCATCTTCACGTTATACCTGTACATGTAGGTGCGAAATCGTAATCGGATAATGTTGCTAATAAATCAACATGTTGAACACGCTAAACTTCTACAGATATGAACGGAATAATATACTATACTTAAAAATATTAAGTCAAAGGAAAATTGTTCTCGGATTAAGAAGTTATGAAATACGACTATATTATGCAACGCAGTCGGTCGCCATAGAAATCATCAAAGTACTGCAAGTGTCGACAGATTTCTTGTTTCTTTGAAATACATGTACCATGATAGTTCACTACCAGAGTCAAGCTAGCCAGCACTAACTCCAACGCACTAACAAAAAATTAGTTAAAATTATCGACTATTTTCCAAGCGTTTTCCGATCCCGATGTTAAACAACTGAAGATATTAGGCCGCCTTGCACCCAAACTAGGACTTGTACTCATAAGGTGAGCCCGGATTCCTCGTGGACGGATGTACCCTCGAGGATTCCGGCACTAGTGACAACGATTTCCGGCGCCAGGGCGCGGAGTAGACCTTAAGTGAACAAATTATTTCTGTAATGTAGCGTTCTAAACAAGGCGCCCTGCGCCCAAACTAGGACATGTGCTCATTAGGTGATCCCGGATTCCTCGGGGGACGGGTAATCCCTTGAGGATTCCGGCGCCAAATTAGGCACTAGTGACACCGATTTCCGGCGCCAGGGCGCCAGGGCGCGGGGTAGACCTTAAGTGAACAAATTATTTCTGTAATGTAGCGTTCTAAACAAGGCGCCCTCCAAACATTGACCTAAGTGTGTGTTATTTTTTATTTCAAGGTTATTTTGTGAAGTTCAAGGTCATTTGAAGAAATTTCATAAGTTGTGTCTGCTTTATACTGTTTTTAAGGAGAAACATTGGATATTGCTTTTTCATTTAAAGATTGCTGATGACTTGAGGATGTGTCATGAACTTGACCCAGGGTCAGTTGTGCAAGTTCAAGGTCGTTTGAAAAATAAATGCTTCTTTCTTGTCTGTCATATCTACATGTAATATACATGGAAATGATTAGAAGCTAAAATTTGACACATGTTGTTATTATGTTTTCAAATATTATATTGGTTTAAGAAGAAATTTAAATTTATTACATGTACAGTTGATTTAGTATTGATTAATACGATTGCGTACAAGGTAGTTTAAAAATCAAATTGTAATCAAAGTTCCAAGTTATATCTTTGCGGTAGGTGCTGGCACGATAAAAGAATGTCCTAAATTGATGGATTCGATGATTATTTTAAAAAAAGTCACCTGAGTTTTTAAACAAGTTTCGTTTAGATTCTATCGGTCACATTTTAATTACTTCTGTAGTGTTTCTATATGATCGTTCGTTTCATTGTTAAACTGTAAAAACGAACTCACTGCTGTGTTGCCCCCCCCCCCCCCCCCCGCCCCGTTGCCAAGTGCTCGCGCTGGATTTTTTTTTAAATTGGCGAAAAGATATCCATATCTGTCAGTAATCATTTTTGGCGATTTCTCCTTATGTGTAACATTTACACTTTCCCACCCGTTTGTTTATTCGGTCAGTCTGTGTTAATTCAATCGCCACGTGCGGCCGAAAATCTTGTGTCGTTTCAGCGCACATGCACAGCTGAGAACAAATATAACCCAAGGTTATTTATGGCTGCAGATCATCAATTGTTATGTAATTGAGAAACAATGTATCGAAGGTTATCGAAGGTTAATGGGTATCGAAGGGTGCTTTCACTACAGTGGTCAATTGTCAAACAATAAGGCTATTATTCGAATTCAATCATCTTCACATTCAAGGTGAGAGATCGTAATCTGAGAATGTGGCTAATAAATTAACCTGTTGAACACGCTTAACTTCTATAGTTATGAACAGAGTTATATATAATATATTATAATTAAAAGTTTTAAGTCAAATGAAATTTGTTCCTGGGATTTAGAAGTTATGAAATACGACTATATTATGTAATGCAGTCGGTCGCCATAGAAATCATCAAAGTACTGCAAGTGTCGACAGATTTCTTCTTTCTTTGTAAGACCATGATAGTTCACTTGACTTACAGACTATAATATAGCGACATATCTGCCTCCCAAAAATATATGCGCTTCTCAAAATTACACACAAGTGAGATAGATGTGTGTTCTTGGGGATTTTTTATTATTTATTGTAGTGTATCATATTGACAATCCAGCCTGATTAAAAACACCACCCTTCTGCTTACACTCATCAGGGTTTGATAGGGTATCGATAACAGGTCATCTTCACATGACCTTTATATTTGCACATAACCTAAATATACTCTCATTTACCAAATTCATGCCTTTATCTGTTAATGAGAGGTGCAACTCTTCAATACTCAGTATGGGGGTTACATAGAAAGCAGGCATGAACTAATTTGCCTGTCTCCATTTAAAAAGTTCCAATAAATTTTCTAAAGCCCTGATTGATCAGAAGTTTAGGTCGGGTGAAGAAGACCCCCTATCAATACCTGTCAGACCCTGTAAGGAGAAGAATGTGCTTTTGATCAGACTGATTGACAGTCCTTTTCCGATAGGAAGCTGCAACGGAAGACCTATTCGTTGCTTTGCAACGAGCTCGTCTCTAGTTGTAACTATCATTGCTTTGCATAAACAAACAAAAAATTAAACGAGAAATATTCAATACGTGTGTGGTAAGCCTTGATTCATTCGGGTGCGGTCATTGTGTACACACGTGAATCGATAGTCCCTAAACTGAAAGGGGTTAGAAATGTATGAATTAGGTCTATATTTGATAGGTTTTGTGAAAAATCTTTACTGTTTGTGAAAGCTTATAAAATTGTCGATTTATCAATATATTGTCAATTTCCTTAAATCTACAGCCTAAATGAGAAATATTGAATTGCATTTTCACCATGCAAGTTTTCTCCACAGAGGATAGCGAGTACATTACATAGCAACTTATTTTATTAATGTATGATATATCAACTTTAAAGTTTGATAAATAAATAAAAACGCAGACAATGCTATATTCAAATTCTTGTGCAGTGCAGGTTTGCCTTTATCTATCCGGGTTGGTGTTATAGTTACAATGTACCTTATATCATGAAAGAATGAGAATATGTAAGCAACAAATAAACATTTGCTTTAGTTTGCTCTTTTGTCTTATATCATGATAGCACCTTTTACAATGAAACCAAGGGAAGCTTGTCGGCCGGAAAATAAATTTCCATCCTGATTAGAACAAGCCACCCCCGATTAACTTTTTAATTTTTTATTCATATTTTCATTAAGGACGACGTAATTTAGACATGTCTTTACCAGTGTCGTAGCATAGATGATAGACCCCCTTCCCAGCATAGATCCTTACCGGAAAAGCGAAGCCGAGTTCCGGGTTACACCCCCACCCCCTTCGGAAATAAAAGCCTTGTATAGAATTCCCCTCAAGAAAGAAATAAAGTATAATATGAGGGAGAAATTATTTACTAGCCTAAGGGCACTTTTTCGGCCTGAATCTTTACTGATTATGTTTTAAAGGGAAAACTAATATGCCATGCAGGGCGCTTACCCCCTGGGGGGGGATCTAAACCAAACCTTTTTTCAGTTGCACCCTTGCAGTTGGGGAAAAGTCTATGCTACAACATCGGTTAAAAGAATTATAAAAGTATATCATTTTATGATAGATTTGTCAAAATCTCTAAATAGCCCGATACCCGAAAAAAAAGAACAAAAAATATTTGAAAAGTCAACGTTCAGACCAGGCACACCTCATTAATGGTGTCACTACAGATTAAATTTTACTATACATGTATAGTAGTATTCTTACCAAAATTGCGTAACTTCAGATATAGATTATAAATTCAAAACGAACTTCTGGAAAAAGTCCTCTTGACATCTTTTCAAACAACACATCATGAACAATTTAGTACCAGAAATCACCGGTGCATTCAGCAAGGCATGAGACTTTGGTAACGTCGAAGGTACACATATGCTTAAAAAAATCAAGCCTGGGGATCCCCCCCTCCTCCGGAAACAACACACATCAACAATTCAAAATGATCTCGCATTATTAAAGACTGGGATAGTCAGACATCTTACACATTGTTTTTCATCTAAAAAAAAACAGACCCTGTCGCGGGCGGAAACGCCCCAAATTCAAAGGGGAAATCGGGTATAATTTTGCCTCAGCTATGTTTTAACGTAAAAGCGTGCATGTACCGATCCGTTCTTAAAATGGACTTAATAATAGTATTTCTAACATTGTTAATTATATTATCTATTTAAACATTTTTTCTGTATAAATACTGTTTTATATAGTCTTTTGTTACTATTCATAATGTATCTAAAAAGCAGTTTTTCAATATCTCTACCATTACTAAAGTATTCAAATTCTTTGGTATGTGGTTATCATGGCAACAATCTAAAAATTATTTTTATTATGAAACAAAAGAATTTGTTCAAATTTAATAAACCACTTGCATTTTTATTTTTACATGAAATACTATCAAAATTGATTAACTTGAGCAATATTGGTGAAGTACTTTAGGATCGAATTTTACGTAATAATGCCGAATTTTAACGTATTGAGACATTTGAGTGGTCATTTCTTCAAACTTATATTTTCTCCCAAAATTGACTTATCCGAACAATTTTATGCTAATTTTGAGAAATAGACATACACAGCATATAATTAGAAAAATATCATTTATCTTTGAAGTGGGGCCGATTTTGGCCCATAGCGACACTAGCTCTTTGTTAAGCAATAAATACTTTTTAGATACTCTTTATTTGATTCAAATAAATAATTGTAATAATTAGATAATAAATATATAAATATCCATAAAACAAGTCACAAATAACCCACAGAAATAATAGTACATTAGTTGTCAATGAATCCATTTTCATCCTTCTTTCAGAGAATTAACCTGTAGTTGACATATGTATAGTAAACTTCAAAACATTTTGGGACACATAGGTCAATATCTCATTTTTCACACAGAAAACTTGTTTGTTTGCGTTTGTAGCCATCGCAATTCTTAGATTTAAGGTTACATGCTACATAATCCCAAAGGGAACGTTTCCTTTTTGCGCATTTTTTATTTGTTCTTAAAGCTGAAAAGTGACGTCCCTGCAGCATGTCACGGTTTTTAAAATGTTTTCTTCCCAGATGCTTCGGTCTGAGGTCTTCATCAAATGCCTAAAGAAGGGAGTTCATCAAAGACTCTCTGAGCTTCGGATGCAGAGTTTTATCATTGGAATGTTTATGCTTTCTGTATAATAAAAAGCCATTAACAGTCAATAGATTAAACAGATGAAAAAAAAGCTTCCACCACCATTTCAGAGATTTTCATAATATGTTGGGCTATTGGACAGTCCGGTCACTTACGTCGACTCCCCCATGTTTTTGAAATAATCAACAACACATGTTGGTTTTAATATTGGTTCACCATTTTTGACAACTTGTCCAAAATATTTGCCTTCGCCTAATGAAATGTATTAATCATAGGAACTTCTTTTTTGTCATGAAATTTAAAAAATGAGAATGTTATCCTGTCGGCTGAAAATGAAATATCTCTTTCAGTACATTCTTTCTGTTTTTACAAAGGGTTCCTCATAAATATGTATCTAGTATATCTTGTTCGTGAGCCAATTCAGGGAAGTTGTAGTAATTATCTGAATAAACACGATGTCCAAACAAGTAAACCGCATTTGCCTAGAAGACCAATATCTATTTTGATAGTAGTTGTTGGTTCAGGATTTTTTAAATTTTGATTTCCTAAGCATCACAATAAGTTGAGCAATTTGTTTGACCTTGGCAAATATCAAATCCTATGGTGTATCCAGAAGGCGATTCTGAAAGCTGGTACAATTTTCATCCAAAACGATTCGATTTTACCAGACTGTTTACTCTAAATTCAATTTTGAAAGGGCATTTAGCCTCAGGCATATAATTTTTTTTAAAAACTTTCATCAAGAAGAGAAATGATTTAATTTTGTATATAGTTCCATGCCATGCTCTTCCAGAAGGTATAGCATGTGTATTGTTTTCAAGATGCAGGTTGCTTAATATTCCCAAGAATCTGTCTTTTCTCATATATTTAAAAAAAATATGTTTTTTCATGTGATCCTTTTACCAGTATTCTGGTAGGCTTGATTTATGAACGTGACATGCCAATCACTAAACCGAAAACCACATTTAATTCAGCTAAAACTTGCGGTTACTATTTCAGAAGTCTACTGTGGGGTACAATGTATTAGATTTGTTTTCTTGTTGCACTTGATGTATTTTTTTGTTTGGTCAACAATAATTTGTTAAAAAATATTCTGGTATAAAATTTTCCAAAATATCAATTGCCTCAATTAAGTCATTATTTGTATCAAATTGTATTACATGTGCCTGGTTCACCGGTGAACGGCGCACTTAGTGGTGGTTTGTCCACGATGTCCGTGTCATTGTCATCTCCGTAAACAACACCTCTCTCAGACTGATCAATATCAATCTCCAGTAACATTTCGTGAAAATTCACTCAGTCAATTTCATCAAATCCTTCAAAATCTATTTCACTGTCTGAATTATTGAAATAATTTTAAATAAATGTATCTCTCTCAGTGTTGTTTTAAATATATTATCGATCTCGATGTTGGCCACCATTTTGTAACCGATGTAAAGAAGAAGCATACAAGCTGCGTGTTTTTCTTGATTTCTTTCAAGTTACCGATAAAATAAGATTTACTAAACATTGTTAGGGATTGTAAAAAGGAAATGACGAACAAGTAACAGAAATGTCAGAGTGTTTAGAGGTCGTTTTTTATAAATAGGTTTTGGAACGTCCCACTAATGCACGAAATTTACGATCGCAGCATTTGCTGCAATAAGCACGATAAGAGTTAATAAACTAGATACGATCTCGTTACGAGTAATGAGTAGGTCTTCCGTTCAATTTGTTAAACGATACGATTAAAATATTAATTAAATTTCAGAATTCCTCAACAACCCCTTCCTTTCAGATAATATATACGATTGTCAATATCATTTACAATGCTTAAGAAAGTGTTTTGCTTTTTCACAAAAAGCACATTAAAGATTTAAGATTTTAGTTCCTTAAAATCCCTAATTATATCATCAATGGGTGTGGCAATTAGTTTTACAAACTGATATTGTTAAGAACAACAACTTTGCTTCTATAATGTATTACAAAATCTTTATCGTTTTTAAGTTATGTGTAAGAGACTTTACGAGTGTCTTGGACCCTAATCTAAGGGACCAGCCCCTTTTTCTTGAGCTCATTCAAAAGTTCTCAAGAATACTAAATTTTTTTATTCTTACACTTATCTAAAATTGTATTTTTTCATTTTTGAGATACAAATGATTGAATATTTTAAGGGCCAGCCCACTAGATCCTTCATGGGGACAAACATTAGTGTTTTGATTTGTGGAATCGATTTGAATAATCAATACAAGCATTTTCTCTTCTACAATGCTTAACAAAATATGTCTCCTTCTCTAGATATATTGCGTCAAAGTTTAAATACTTTGGCCCTAAAAATCCCTAATTACGTAATAAATTGGCGTGGCAATAATTTTATCGGTTAGATATTATTACGATCAACAACTTTGCTTCTATAATGCATTACAAAATCTTTATCGTTTTTAGCTCACCTGAGCTGAAAGCTCAAGTGAGCTATTCTGATCACATTTTGTCCGTCGTCCGTCTGTCCGTCCGTCTATCCGTCTGTCTGTCTGTAAACTTTTTACATTTTGAACTTCTTCTCTAAAACCGCTCGGCCAATTTCAACCAAATTTGGCACAAAGCATTCTTATGGGAAGAGTAATATAAATAGCAAAAATGAAAGACCGATCTTTATTCAAAGCGGAGAAAACCTCGAAACTGTAGAAAAAGGGGGGTGCATTTTTAAAAATCTTCTTCTCAAGAACTACTGAGTCAAATTCAAAGAAATTTAGCATAAATAATCCTTATGGAAAGGAAAATAAAAATTGCAAAAATTAAGGGCTAATTCTGTTTCAAATCTGAGTTATAACAAAAATAATAATAAAGGAAAGGCGTGCTACAATCAGTTTATAGCTTCGGGTTCGGTATTCCATGAGTCATGGTAAAATGGGTAGGCAAACGCGGGCCGGGGCAAAACAAAAGATTGGCAGTTATTAATATGCCAATCTCATTAAAATTTTGAGGATATGTTACGGACCAGTATATTTGTATTCGCTGTAAATATTGCTGCAAAACAATGCGTATTTTGGAAATGACGATTGCCGGTCTGCCCCGGTTTTTATTTTGACCCGGCCCGGGTTTGTCCACCCATTTTACCAAGACTCGTATTCCATACTTCTAAAACGAGGTTCTTTGTTTAAGATAAACGGGTCGATCTGACAATGATGAATTAGTTTGTTATGCAACAGTTCGCGTACGAAGGGGATCTTTGAAACATGCAAAATACATTGGTGCCGATTTTGTGAAGTAAATTGAGGTTAAATATTTCAATGCGTTGACAGTTTTCACATATGACGGTGGTGTTGGCTTGTTTTGATTTTCGTTCCGTTTTCATTATCTATGCTTTGTAACTTAGGAACTATCGCCTGTATTTTGTAATTTTTACGTATCAAATCAAACAGAGACTTCGGTAAATCAGACAGTTAACTGTTTACCTGCGCATATTAAGCAAAGTCTGATGTATTAAAAGAGTACTAAAATACTATTCATTCTATCGGTAATTCGGTAGGATCTTTTGCGTAATATTAGATTAATGCAATGTGTTTTGTTGAGATGCTTAGCATTTTCTCGAGTTTATTCATAAGTTTAAATAGAGTTTAATATCGCTAACGGAAATATGTAGGTATATACATGTATATGATTCATTTTGAAAAATAAATTGTGCACTTTATTTGTTATAGTGCATGTTTCTTATGTTTAATTGTTTACAATTTCTATTTACTAACCATATTTGAGTGTTTAGCTTCGAATTATAAGCAAGATACAGAGATTTGCTCACAATTCTATGTACACAGATTTGAGGCCAATCTTTTTTTCCACTTTAAATGCTGAATAGGAAATACCAAGTTAAAAATCTTTAGCTGAATGTAATAAACTCATGTGAACAAAATAGGACTCAAACCTAGCAGAATTGTGAGCTCTGTATCTTGCTTACCATTCTACGATTGACGTTGAAATTTTGGTTGATCAATGATTAGAGATGTCTCGCTAAATATTAAATACTTGTACAAAAAAATTAAAGGATGATATGCTGTATATAACTACTCTCTGGGGCCCCCTCTTTATACAATGAAATGTGAAATCTACATCAATTTTGATAGTTTTTCAGACACGAGAAAATAAAAACGATACCGTTAAACAATTTCCATAGTTCTGACACATTTCTGTTGCGGGGATAAAGGAATTATCGCTATTCCTAAGAAAATATTACAGCAAAAAATTATCCTGGTCTGTAGCCATTTTTTATTTTTGAATACAGACGAAAATAATGGGTGGGCCTTAGTAAAATAGAGTGATGTGCCTGTCAATACTGTAACATTGATTTTTATAGCTCTATAACATGTCACGTGACAACGATTTTTATTCCAGTGTATTCATCAATCAAATAAGAGTAAAGTTATAAAAGTCACACGAGTTTACGCCAGGTAAACAACAGTCATTTAATTATAATGGAGAAGACAAATTAAATTTTTGAATGTTTTTAATTTGAGGAATTGAGCGAATTGGGGTACAATTATCTTCTTCACATCTATAAGATTTTGTTTTAATAAAATGCAATAACTATTATATGATATTTAAAAAAAAATACAATAACTAGTAAGTAGTTGAGGAAGAAAATGTACCTATATGCTCTCATATATTTTGATCGATTTATAAAGTAGGGAGGGGCAGAACGAAAATATAGGGAATTGGAAGTTAACAGTGTACCCCTACCAAATGTTTAGTTTTATTTCTTGCGTAGGATTTTCTTATTCTGGGTAAAAATAGTATTCCATAAAGATACAATGTCAAAGATTACGTGACTGTATGCAAAAATAAGTGTAAAATTCGAATACTTTACAATATTTATTTTTTGTTATTCTACTGAGGGGCCACATGGCACAATATCTTTTGAACGCCCATTGTTGCTCAGGTGAGCGATGTGGCCCCATGGGCCTCTTGTTAAGTTATTTGTAATAGAGTTTACGAGTCTACTGGCCCCCAATTTAAGTGGCCAGCCCTTTTCTCTTGATTTTATACGAAAGTTCTAATGAATACTTACATTTTTTGTTCTTACACCTATCTAAAATTGTTGTTCATTTTTGAGATACAAATGATTGAATATTTTAGGGGCCAGCCCTCTAGATCCTTAATGGGGACAGACATTGGTGTTTTGATTAGTGGAATCGATTAGAATCATCAATGCAAGCATTTTTCTTTTACATTGCTTAACAAAATATGTCTCCTTCTCTAGATATATTGCGTCAAAGTTTAAGTACTTTGGCCCCTAAAAATCCCTAATTACGTAATGAATGGGCGTGGCAATGATTTTCCTGATACATATTGCTATGATCAACAACTTTGCTTCTATAATGCATTACAAAATCTTTATCATTTTTAAGTTATTTGTAATAGAGTTTACGAGTGTCTTGGCCCCTAATTTAAGGGGCCAGCCCCTTTTTCTTGATTTTATACAAAAGGCCTGATGAATACTTACATTTTTTGTTCTTACACCTATCAAAAATTGTTGTTCATTTTTGAGATACAAATGATTGAATATTTTAGGGGCCAGTCCTCTAGATCCTTAATGGGGAATACATTGGAGTTTTGATTACTGGAATCGATTAGAATCATCAATGCAAGCATTTTCTCTTCTACAATGACTAACAAAATATGTTTCCTTTTCTAGATATATTGCGTCAAAGTTTAAGTACTTTGGCCCCTAAAAATCCCTAATTACGTAATGAATGGGCGTGGCAATGATTTTTCCTGATACATATTGCTATGATCAACAACTTTGTTTTTATAATGCATTACAAAATCTTTATAGTTTTTAAGTTATTCGTAATACAGTTTACGAGTCTATTGGTCCCTAATTTAAGGGGCCAGTCCCTTTTTCATGATTTTATATGAAAGGTCCTATGAATACTTACATTGTTTGTTCTTACACCTATATAAAAATGTTGTTCATTTTTGAGATACAATTGATTGAATATTTAAGGGGCTAGCCCTCTAGATCCTTAATGGGGACAGACATTGGTGTTTTGATTGTTGGAATCGATTAGAATCATCATTGTAAGCATTTCCTCTTCTACAATACTTAACAAAATATGTTTCCTTTTCTAGATATATTGCGTCAAAGTTCAAGTACTTTGGATCTTAAAAACCCTAATTATGTAATAAATGGGCATGGCAATATTTTTTTCTGATAGATATTGTTACGATCAACAACTTTGCTTCAATAATGCATTATAAAATCTTAATTGTTTTTTAGTTATTTGTAATAGACTTTACGAGTCTCTTGGCCCCTACTTTAAGGGGCCAGCTCCTTTTTCTTGATTTTGTTGGAAGGAACTTTTAATTCTCTATTACATTTGTTTTATATGTCTTAACAAAATATCAACTAATAAAAAAATACAGATCAAAACGTATGACCATTTTGAATGAAACTTCGTACCCAATTTTCGTGCCTAGGCGAGCTTCAAGAAATGGCGCCACTGGCGTAAAACAAATACATCCTGCACAACTTCAAACTATAGTCTACCTATCTTAAAAATTTCATAGTGATATCTCTGATAGTTTCTGAGTTTATAGCTGCACAAAATGAGTCGTCAAAAATTACAAAATGGCCGACAAATCTGTACCGGAAGTGACGACAAAAAAATTGAAAAATATGTATGAAGTTTAGATTACGTCTAATCATCTGTGAAAAAATGATCGAGATCGGTAGAATAGTTTTCGAGAAATCGCGTGCACAAAATTTGGAAAAAAAGAATAACTAGACACGATCTCGTTGCGAGCAACGAGGAGGTCTTCCGTCCAATTTTTAGAAGGTAAAATGACTTGCTTTTTATGTTCGTTAACGAAACATATCTGGAAATTGGGGTAGGATCTAAAAGAGCTATGGCTAGAGGGCATTAGACCCCTCTTGATCCCTAATTTGAAGGATCACACACGTATCACAAAATATTTCAAAATTAAAACTTATTAATAAAAGACTTGAGCCCTCTCGGCCCCTAATTTGAAGGGCCAGCCCCTTTTTCTTGATGTAAAATTAAAGCTCTTGTCATTTTAAACACATTTGGTTCGATAAGTGTTTACAAATAATGTACTGTTCTCGAGATATCTGGAAAAGATCGATTTAGGGGCCAACACTATAACTCCTTTTAGGGGCCGGATAACAATGAAATTATGGTTGCATATCGTCAAACAAATTATTTTGAGCATCTTTTGCTCAATTTCGCTTTTCAAAATTTTCCTCCATTTTGAGAGATTGATGATCACAATTTTGGACTTCTTGCCCCTAAAAATCCCTTATTACATAACAGAGGAGCAAACACTTATCCTGTGTAGATAACCAACGCTACGATGAACATAATTGCTTCTATAACATATCACAAAATATTTCACAGTTAAAAGTTATTAATAAAAGACTTAAGAGCCCTTTCGGCCCCTAATTTGAAGGGCCAGCCCCTTTTTCTTGATGTCAAATAAAAGCTCTTGTCATTTTAAACACATTTGGTTCAATAAGTGTTTACAAATTATGTATTGTTCTCGAGATATCTGGAAAAGATCGATTTAGGGGCCAACACTATAACTCCTTTTAGGGGCCGGATAACAAAAAAAATATGGTTGCATATCGTTAAACAAATTATTTTGAGCATCTTTTCTTCAATTTTGCTTTTCAAAATGTTTCTCCATTTTGAGATATTGAGGATCGAAATTTCTGACTTCTGGCCTCTTAAAATCCCTAATTACGTAACAAGGGAGTAAATAATTGTCATGTTTAGGTCAATGACGTTATGATGAACATAATTGCTTCTATAATTTATTACAAAATATTTCACAGTTAAAAGTTATATCTTAAAGACTTAAAGACTTTGGAGCCCTCTCGGCCCCTAATTTGAAGGGCCAGCCCCTTTTTCTTGATGTCATATGAATGATCTTGACGTTATTAAGTTTTGTTGTTCTACATGTTTTACCAAAATACTATCGAGAAAAAAGATATTGAAAGAAAACCATCAAAATTCATGAAGCTTTTTAAACCGTAATTTTCGAGCTCGGGCGAGCTTCGGCGCTTTTGGTCACAGATCAATGTATATACCACATGTCAGTTCTACAACCTTTCGTCTAAAATCCCTGAAAGTTTGAACTCAATATCTTAAATCGTTTAGGAGTTTACCCCTGGACAAGCAGGCCCTCTGAAAATCATTAAATTCTAAATATCTCAAAACTGGAAGTGACGTCATCATTAAAAAAAATTCCAATAAGGTTCAGATCATTATCTATCAGATCTGAAATTTTCATGTAAATCAGTCGAGTAGTTTTAGAGAAATCGCGTACACAAAATTGGTTGAAAAAAAGAAGAAAAATAATAATAACTAGACACGATCTCGTTGCGAGCAACGAGGAGGTCTTCCGTCCAATTTTTAGAAGGTAAAATGACCTTGCTTTTTATCTTCGTTAACGAAACATATCTGAAAATTGGGGTAGGATCTAAAAGAGCTATGGCTAGATGACATTAGACCCCTCGTGATCCCTAATTTGAAGGATCACACAACGTATCACAACATATTTCAAAATAAGTTATAAATAAAAGACTTGAGCCCTCTCGGCCCCTATTTTGAAGGGCCAGCCCCTTTTTCTTGATGTCAAATAAAAGCTCTTGTCATTTTAAACACATTTGGTTCAATAAGTATTTACAAATTATGTACTGTTCTCGATATATCTGAAAAAGATCGATTTAGGGGCCAACACTTTAACTCATTTTAGGGGCCGGATAACAAAAAAATTATGGTTGCATATCGTTTAACACATTATTTTGAGCATCTTTTGTTCAATATTGCTTTTCAAAATATTCCCCCATTTTGAGATATTGAGGATCGAAATTTCTGACTTCTGGCCCCTTAAAATCCCTAATTACGTAACAAAGTAGTTACTAATTGTCATGTTTAGGTCAATGACGTTATGATGAACATAATTGCTTCTATAATGTATTACAAAATATTTCACAGTTAAAAGTTATATCTTAAAGACTTTGGAGCCCTCTCGGCCCCTAATTTGAAGGGCCAGCCCCTTTTTCTTGATGTCAAATAAAAGCTCTTGTCATTTTAAACACATTTGGTTCAATAAGTATTTACAAATTCTGTACTGTTCTCGATATATCTGGAAAAGATCGATTTAGGGGCCAACATTATAACTCCTTTTAGGGGCCGGATAACAAAGAAATTATGGTTGCATATCGTTAAACACATGATTTTGAGCATCTTTTGTTCAATAATGCTTTTCAAATTATTCCCCCATTTTGAGATATTGAGGATCAAAATTTCTGACTTCTGGCCCCTTAAAATCCCTAATTACGTAACAAAGAAGTAAATAATTGACATGTTTAGGTCAATGACGTTATGATGAACATAATTGCTTCTATAATGTATTACAAAATATTTCACAGTTAAAAGTTATATCTTAAAGACTTTGGAGCCCTCTCGGCCCCTAATTTGAAGGGCCAGCCCCTTTTTCTTGATGTCAAATAAAAGCTCTTGTCATTTTAAACACATTTGGTTAAATAAGTATTTACAAATTATGTACTGTTCTCGAGATATCTGGAAAAGATCGATTTAGGGGCCAACACTATAACTCCTTTTAGGGGCCGGATAACAAAGAAATTATGGTTGCATATCGTTAAACACATGATTTTGAGCATCTTTTGTTCAATATTGCTTTTCAAAATATTCCCCCATTTTGAGATATTGAAGATCAAAATTTCTTACTTCTGGCCCCTTAAAATCCCTAATTACGTAACAAAGGAGTAAATAATTGACATGTTTAGGTCAATGACGTTATGATGAACATAATTGCTTCTATAATGTATTACAAAATATTTCACAGTTAAAAGTTATATCTTAAAGACTTTGGAGCCCTCTCGGCCCCTAATTTGAAGGGCCAGCCCCTTTTTCTTGATGTCAAATAAAAGCTCTTGTCATTTTAAACACATTTGGTTCAATAAGTATTTACAAATTCTGTACTGTTCTCGAGATATCTGGAAAAGATCGATTTAGGGGCCAACACTATAACTCCTTTTAGGGGCCGGATAACAAAGAAATTATGGTTGCATATCGTTAAACACATGATTTTGAGCATCTTTTGTTCAATATTGCTTATCAAAATATTCCCCCATTTTGAGATATTGAGGATCAAAATTTCTGACTTCTGGCCCCTTAAAATCCCTAATTACGTAACAAAGGAGTAAATAATTGACATGTTTAGGTCAATGACGTTATGATGAACATAATTGCTTCTATAATGTAAAGATCTTGACGTTATTAAGTTTTTTTGTTCTACATGTCTTACCAAAATACTATCGAGAAAAAAGATATTGAAAGAAAACCACCAAAATTCATGACGCTTTTTAAACCGTAATTTTCAAGCTCGGGCGAGCTTTGGCGCTTTTGGTCACAGGTCAATGTATATACCACATGTCAGATCTACAACCTTTCGTCTACAATCCCTGAAAGTTTGAACTCAATATCTTAAATCGTTTAGAAGTTTACCCCTGGACAAGCCGACCCTCTGAAAATCGCTAAATTGTTAAAATCTCAAAACCGGAAGTGACGTCATCATTAAAAAAAATTTCCAATAAGGTTCAGATCATTATCTATCATATCTGAAAGTTTCGTGTAAATCGCTCGAGTAGTTTCTGAAAAATCGCGTACACAAAATTTGTAAGAAAAAAAAAGAAAAATAATAATAATAATAGGGAAAAAGAAACCGAACGAAAACAATAAGGTCTTCCGTTGGAAACGGAAGACCTTAATTAGAGCAAAGCTCGTTGCAATGCAAAGCTCGTTGCAAAGCAACGAGTGGGTCTTCCGTTCATGTAGAGAGTAAAGCTAAATATTCCTGTAAGGAGCAACGTTCTTTAACCAATAACAAGTGTAACTAAAACAAAAAGATAAAAAATCGAATAATTCTTGGTACGACTTAACAAAATCCGAATAATTTTTAGTACGAATTAACAAAAACCTTTATGATTTCAAGAACGACTTAACAAAAAATGTGGCAAAGAACGACTTAACAAAAATCGAATTATTTCTGGTACGAGTTAATTTCACTTTAAACTTTACGCTAGTTTTTAAACCAAGAACGCGGAATTAAAATTTCCGGAAAAATCAATTTTTGAACCCTAATATCTCTGCAATGCTTCGTCCGATTTAAAAACGGATTTCAGTTTCGTATTTAGCATTATAAATTCTACAAAGATCATTAATTTTTAAAATTCAAACAAAAAATTCAAAATTTCGAAAAAATTTTAAAACTTCCGGTTTCAACCGGAAGTGACGGAATCTTAATTCCAGCCTTATTTCAAAATTAAAATGATAAATGTACAAACACAGAAAATTTCAAGTCTCTATCTTAAAGCGTTTTTGAAAATTCCCTGGACAAAATCACTTTTTTTAAATTTTAAAATTGACGTAACGTAAAAACGTAAGTGACGTTTTCATGGAAACTTTAATAGCGTAAAGGGACGATAAAGGCACATAACTTCTGAAAGTTTCGTTGAAATCGGTTGAAAACTTTTTGAGATATGAAGCTTCAAAAAAGTCAGAAAAATAAAGAAAAAGAATAATAACTAGAGCCGAGCTCGTTGCAAGCAACGAGAAGGTCTTCCGTTACAGCTTCAAGTCGAGATAATCTGATTAAAATCATATCCTTGATCCCCTCCTTGTTTTTCTATTTTCGCTACAAGAGGATCTGAAGAAACCCCTCTTGAGGTCACCCCTGTTGAACGTTTTTTTATAAATATACATGAGTTATTCTAGCAATCAGAGCAAGTGTTAGAAACGGTAATTTCCGGTTACAAACAAAAATGGAGTTGTACGACGAAATGATGCCACATGTTTGTGAATCTTTCGGTATCAGCAAGTAAGAGATGGAGCATAAGTTGATATTAGACGCCCTTAGGGAAACTAAAGAATGTATTGGCATAACTTCCAAATCATGTAACTGAGGAATGGAACCGACGATTTCATTGGTCAAAGCAAAGTTCACCAGGAGGTGACCTCAATTGGGGTTTCTTCAAACCATCATATAGCGACTATAGAAATTTTAATCAGATTGCAAGTCAAGAAAGGGTTGTCATTCAGTCTTAATAAAACCACCCCTCTTCTTCTTACACTTGTCAGGGTCTGACAGTTATTGATAGGAGGTCATCTTCACACTACCTTACTTCTGACCAATCGGGGCTTTAGAAAATCAATTTGAACTCTTCAAAAGGAGACAGAAAAATTAATTCATGCCTAATATCTATATATTACTGCAACCTCCAGACTGCATAGTATTGAAGAGTTACACTTCTCATAAAACAGATAAAGGCATGTCTGTGATAAGCTAAGGGTATATATTTAGATTGTATGCAAATTTAAAGGTCATAGAAAGGTGACCTCTTATTGATACCTATCCGACCCCGTTGAGTGTAAGGAGAAAAGGGTGGGCTGTCATTAAACTGGATTGTCAATATGATAATAGTAAGTTCAGAAAACGAGGCTCACTTTCAAAGTATTATTTCCCTACCAGACAAACTCTCCTTTTAACTTATTTCACGGTTATATCAATTTATGATAACTTAAAAAACACATCTCTTATATGTACATGTATTTAATTATTCCAACCAGAAAATCGATAAATACGTTTACATGTATGTACAACTGATGACAGGATTCAAACTACTGGTATGCCTATATCATAGTGTAATAAACACAAAATCCACTGCGCTGATGCATGGAAAAAAGTGTTATGTTTCATAAACATTTTGATTCCCTATATTCATACTTAAACCTCTACCGCTAAAACATGGAATAGTTTATGTAAAGTGCAGTGTTAAAATTAGAGATTGAAAAGAACACCAATTGTAAATAAACAATAATGCCTTCTCCCATCTGAGGGTGCGCTATTAGTATACGGGACTGAGGTGCTCAGTGGTAGGAATAATTATCCGTATAATGTTTGGCCATACAGGCCTCAGTATTGTTTTTGAAAGGATGAGCATATTTATCTGAAATCTTCACAAGCAAGTAAAAGAAATTCACAAATCTTCAAAATCATAATCCGCGGCAGTGGTAGGGGTTGTGATGCATCTCTAACTTCATTTTTTTCAAATAAGATTTTGTTTTAAATATCCCAATATTTTTTTATTTTTATTTTTTTTTTTGCCTTGAGCGCTCATCTAGAAAGTGTGTGGGGGTGGGGGTGTCAATACCCCATAATGTAAATTTCAGAAAATGTTGGCAGGGGTGGGGGCAGAACTCCAACTGAATCAAAAATCCTTTTTGTCACTTTTGTGTGACAGGAAGAGAGACCTCTGGTTTACAATTATTTCTATCATGTCACATATACATGTTTTAGTTATAATATTTTGGAATTTTTTAAAGATACAATGTCATTTATTTGATAAAAATCATATATTTATGCATACATGTATTAACATGTGACGTGTGAACCTAAAAGTAATCAAATTTGTTCAGTTTTTTACTTGAGTAACAGAAAGGCATAAACCAGCGTTTTGTTCAGAGCACTGTGTACATTGTATATTTAAACCAAACCAAAAGAGATGGTGTGACGTCAAAACAATTTGTTTTTGTTTTTTAAACAAAAGAGTTCTACATAATGTCAACCTCCAGAAAATACGATTTCTCTAACTTTAACATTTACAACAATTAATAAAATCCGTTGAACAACATATATCTATACCATTTAATTGTAACTTTGAGAAGTGCATACATTTTTGGGAGGCAACTGTGTCGCTAGTCTGTAAGTCAAGTGAATTATGTCCTAAGGTCTTTTAAAGAAATAAGAAACTGTCAACTTTTGCAGTACTCTGATGATTTCTATTGCGACTGACTGCATTGAATAACGTATTTCATAACTTCTAAACGTGAGAACAAATATTTATCATTTAACATATTTGACTTAAAACTTTAAACTTATACTCAACAATTGACCACTACAGTGATAGCTCACTTCCAAGTGTATTTTAATTTACATAACAATTGATGATCTGCATCCATAAATTACCTATGGCTATCTGTGTCCAGGGTTGTGTGCACTTAAGCCGAGGTTTTTAACCGGTCAGTTTACCTTAGGTAAGTTCAGGTGGGGGTGGAGCCTATATTGAAAGAGGTGTGAAACTCCGAGGGAAACACGCTCGCTTGTGTATACATGTCTATATACACGGAGTATTAAAGTGCTCTCAAAAGAGTTTTTCCGTTTATTTAAAAAGAATATCGTATTTATATGTACTTATAAAACAAATTGTTCTTCGTTGAAATGAATATAAACGCATGAAAAACCCGTGCGACATGTGCAAAATCTTTCGTTTGATTGAACAAGTTTCTGTCGGGATTAACTGAGAATATATCCTGATGTTTTGTGAAATATACAATCACCCCACCGTACTCAAATACTAATGCAACTTTGCAACCAATGCTTGTAAATCTTTTCCGATCAGCTGCTAAATTAAAGTGCACAATAATTCTACCAACTGCGCATGGACCAGAGCTGTCTGTACTTGTTTCTCTTCCGGTGTCAGCTCGTGAAATTTCTCAAAGAAATGTGATAACTAACGATATATATCGTGAACGCAATAATTATTTCTTCTCAATTATTCACAAACATCTTTATTGATAAACGACGTATTTCATGGATACATGATCGGCACCACATGATTTTGACAGACTATAGGTGATCAGCGCATTTAGTGTGGTACATAACCAAGTACGAGTAAATTTTTAATTCATATCTTTTAAAATTTCTTTTGTTTAAAGTGCTAAAAGATAGCGATTTATCGTCACGGTATGCAATCAAATCAAAAGAAAAAGTTTATTGCACCGTCGTCGCGAGCGCTTGGCATGGTTTACACAGGACGAGTAAACAAATGCCAATCATTTTCTAACATCCAAACTGGGGCCTCGATTTAGTTGATTAACAAGGGTTACACTGACCAGGTAAATTTGAAGGCGGTGCTTATTTTCTCGGTCTTAAAGGGACCAGGCTGAAGCTAGCAGCCACTAACAGCAGCCACTAAGCCCATAGAAGCTAGCAGCCAATAAGGAAAATCATCAAAGTACTGAGAGTACTCGAACCGAAAATTAGATTTTACTTTATTATCGGCATTCTTTAAATAATAACAAGAATATTTATGCATGAATAATTTGTATGGGCATTGACAACTTCGGAGGCTGTAAAGCTCGCCTGAATAAGAATTATAAATGCGTTTGTGTTTAATGAAACTATTGAATATTGGTATTTGTCTTTACGTGTGCTTACAAATTGATCCCCGGGTCTGTTTACTTCTCTCCGGAAATAACATGCATCGAAAATTCAGAAAAGAAGTCTAATTATTACAAAAAAGGACTATCAAACATCTTATTATTGCGATTAAATTCTCATAAAAAAATTAGCCTCTGTCAAAAATGAAAACGAAACAAGAAAAATCAAAAGGTTAATTTGGGATTATTTTGTGTCAGCCATATTTTGACGTGAACCTTCAAGAAAAAAAAATGCAAAGATATATACAAGAGACTATTTAGCTCACCCGAACTTTGGCATTTTTTAGCATTTCACAATGATATAGGGGTGTAAAGTGGACCATTATCTCCCTTATCTTTGAAGTGTGCATCAAACGGATAACAGGACAGTGTAGGGGACATATAGGGCTATTATTTCTCGGTCTCAAATATGGGCTGTAGGGGTACCACCAAGTGGCTCCCAGGGGTTCGGGCTCATTTCAGGGGTTTATATCTCACTTGAGTTTGATCACAGGACCTCAAGAGGTATCCATAACAAGCGTTAGAGGGCGCCTATGACCCCTAAAAGTGTCCATTTAGCTCATCCGAACTTTGACATTTTTTATCTTTTCCCAATGATATAGGGGTGTAAAGTGGACCATTATCTCCCTTATCTTTAAAGTGTGCATCAAACGGATAACAGGGCAGTGTAGGGGACCTATAGGGCTATTATTTCTCGGTCTCAAATATGGGCTGTAGGGGTACCACCAAGTGGATAACAGGGGTTCGGGCTCATTTCAAGGGTTTATATCTCACTTGAGTTTGATCACAAGAACCTGGAAACACTGGGGTTAAGTAGAGGACCTCAAGAGGTATCCATAACAAGCGTTAGAGAGCGCCTATGACCCCTAAAAGTGTCCATTTAGCTCACCCGAACTTTGACATTTTTTAGCATTTCTAAACCCTAAGGGAGATAATGGTCCACTTTTCACCCCTATATCATTGTGAAATGCTAAAAAATGCCAAAGTTCGGGTGAGCTAACTGGATCATTATAGGGGTAATAGACGCCCTCTAACGATTGTTATGGATACCTCTTGAGGTCCTCTACTTAACCTCAGTGTTTCCAGGTTCATGTGTTCAAACTGACGTGAGATATAAACCCTTGAAATGAGCCCGAACCCCTGGGAGCCACTTGGTGGTACCCCTACAGCTCATATTTGAGACCGGGAAATAATAGCCCTGTAGGTCCCCTACACTGCCCTGTTATCCGTTTGATGCACATTTCAAAGATAAGGGAGATAATGGTCCACTTTTCACCCCTATATCATTGTGAAATGCTAAAAAACGCCAAAGTTCGGGTGAGCTAAATGGACCATTATAGGGGTCATAGACGCCCTCTAACGCTTGTTATGGATACCTCTTGAGGTCCTCTACATAACCTCAATGTTTCCAGGTTCATGTGATCAAACTGACGTGAGATATAAACCCTTGAAATGAGCCCGAACCCCTGGGAGCCACTTGGTGGTACCCCTACAGCCCATATTTGAGACCGGGAAATAATAGCCCTATAGGTCCCCTACACTGCCCTGTTATCCGTTTGATGCACATTTCAAAGATAAGGGAGATAATGGTCCACTTTTCACCCCTATATAATTGTGAAATGCTAAAAAATGCCAAAGTGCGGGTGAGCTAACTGGACCCTTATAGGGGTCATAGACGCCCTCTAACGCTTGTTATGGATACCTCTTGAGGTCCTCTACTTAACCTCAGTGTTTCCAGGTTCATGTGATCAAACTGACGTGAGATATAAACCCTTGAAATGAGCCCGAACCCCTGGGAGCCACTTGGTGGTATCCCTACAACCCATATTTGAGACCGGGAAATAATAGCCCTGTAGGTCCCCTACACTGCCCTGTTATCCGTTTGATGCACATTTCAAAGATAAGGGAGATAATGGTCCACTTTTCACCCCTATATCATTGTGAAATGCTAAAAAATGCCAAAGTTCGGGTGAGCTAAATGGACCATTATAGGGGTCATAGACGCCCTCTAACGATTGTTATGGATACCTCTTGAGGTCCTCTACATAACCTCAGTGTTTCCAGGTTCATGTGATCAAACTGACGTGAGATATAAACCCTTGAAATGAGCCCGAACCCCTGGGAGCCACTTGGTGGTACCCCTACAGCCCATATTTGAGACCGGGAAATAATAGCTCTGTAGGTCCCCTACACTGCCCTGTTATCCGTTTGATGCACACTTCAAAGATGAGGGAGATAATGGTCCACTTTTCACCCCTATATCATTGTGAAATGCTAAAAAATGCCAAAGTTCGGGTGAGCTAACTGGACCCTTATAGGGGTCAAAGACGCCCTCTAACGCTTGTTATGGATACCTCTTGAGGTCCTCTACTTAACCTCAGTGTTTCCAGGTTCATGTGATCAAACTGACGTGAGATATAAACCCTTCAAATGAGCCCGAACCCCTGGGAGCCACTTGGTGGTACCCCTACAGCCCATATTTGAGACCGGGAAATAATAGCCCTGTAGGTCCCCTACACTGCCCTGTTATCCGTTTGATGCACACTTCAAAGATAATGGAGATAATGGTCCACTTTTCACCCCTATATCATTGTGAAATGCTAAAAAATGCCAAAGTTCGGGTGAGCTAACTGGACCCTTATAGGGGTCAAAGACGCCCTCTAACGCTTGTTATGGATACCTCTTGAGGTCCTCTACTTAACCTCAGTGTTTCCAGGTTCATGTGATCAAACTGACGTGAGATATAAACCCTTGAAATGAGCCCGAACCCCTGGGAGCCACTTGGTGGTACCCCTACAGCCCATATTTGAGACCGGGAAATAATAGCCCTATAGGTCCCCTACACTGCCCTGTTATCCGTTTGATGCACATTTCAAAGATAAGGGAGATAATGGTCCACTTTTCACCCCTATATCATTGTGAAATGCTAAAAAATGCCAAAGTTCGGGTGAGCTAAATGGACCCTTATAGTGGTCATAGACGCCCTCTAACGCTTGTTATGGATACCTCTTGAGGTCCTCTACTTAACCTCAGTGTTTCCAGGTTCATGTGATCAAACTGACGTGAGATATAAACCCTTCAAATGAGCCCGAACCCCTGGGAGCCACTTGGTGGTACCCCTACAGCCCATATTTGAGACCGGGAAATAATAGCCCTGTAGGTCCCCTACACTGCCCTGTTATCCGTTTGATGCACACTTCAAAGATAAGGGAGATAATGGTCCACTTTTCACCCCTATATAATTGTGAAATGCTAAAAAATGCCAAAGTTCGGGTGAGCTAAATAATCTCTTGTTTATATCTTTGCATTTTTTTCTCGAAGGTTCACGTCAAAACATGGCTGACACAAAATAATCCCAAATTAACCTCTGGATTTCTATTGTTTGGTTTTCGTTTTGAAAGAGGCAAATTTTTTTATGAGAATAAAATCACAATACAAGATGTCTGAAAGTCCTGTTTTTGTAAAAATTAGACTACTTTTCTGAATTTGTATGCATGTTATTTCCGGAGAGAAGTAAACAGACCCGGGAATCAATTTTTAAGCACACGTATAGACAAATACCAATATTCATTAATTTCATTAAACACAAACGCATTTATAATTCTTATTCAGGCGAGCTTTACTGCCTCCGAAGTTGTCAATCCTCATACAAATTAATCATGTATAAATCTTCTTGTTATTAATTAAAGAATGTCGATAATAAAGTAAAATATAATTTTCGATTCGAGTACTCTCAGTACTTTGATGATTTTCCTTATTGGCTGCTAGCTTCTACGGGCATAGTGGCTGCTGTTAGTGGCTGCTAGCTTCAGCCTGGTCTTAAAGGGACACGAGATTTTCGGTCGCACGGGGTGATTGAATTAACACACAGACTGGCCGAATAAACAAAGATTGCAAAGTGAAACGCATTAGGAAGAACGTTAACAAATAAGTAGTCACCAAAAATTGATTTTCGACACATATAAATTTTCGATTTTGTTAGCCAGTTTTTAAAATTCAGCTCGAGCACTGGGGGGGGGGGGGGGGGAGGGGGCGTAGGAGCACAGAGATGACTTTGTTTTTAAACTTCCTAGAACGCTTCGAAAATTAATGATTTTTTTTTACTATGTAAACCCTGCTAAAATTTGTACAACTCTTAAGAAAACTTATTTTACTTTCTACACTATTTAATTTGTGTGTTGGTCGAATATTAATTCTTACACCAGTATATATACATATATCCATGTGCATATATGACCCGTTGGCCAGGCAAAGTTTGAATATTGTCTTAAAAGTGTTAAAGTCTGTAAAAAGTCTAAGCAATAATTAACGGAAATGATCATGAGTAACTACAGTCGATTCATCGTCGGACCCCACGGGTTTTCCATCCGTTACATTGCTTGAAATCAGTGTAACGGATAGAAAACCCGTGGGTTCCGACGATGCAGTATATTAATCTTAAGTTAAACACATATCAATTTTACATATGCCGGTAAATATCTCGGAGTTTTATTATATTTAATCTTTTATTTATACAATCGACCTTGCATATTTAGAATCGAATTGATAGATTACTTTTATTCAATTAATGAGAGGTTTTTATAAGATTTTTCGCCCTAACGTTTAAATCAACGCTAAATCAACTGAATAAGGGAGATAAATTCATCTTTCATCTACAACCAATATAAATGAAAATAAAATAAACAAATAGTTTTGTTCGTACAAAATATCAATGAACATACACGTGTGATAAGGTTTTAAATTAAGCTTAATAAGCTCTTATTTTTGCTTTTATGATTAATAACAAATTATTACTCTGAAAAAAGACTTTGTAGCACTCCCGGCCCCTTATTTGAGGGGTCAGCCCCTTTTTCTTGATATCAAATGAAAGGTCTCGCAAATATAAACATATTTTGTTGAACAAGTGTTCACGAATTGTTAACCGTTAGAGAGATATCAGAACAACTGTGTTTTAGGGGCCGACCCTTCAACTCCTTACTGGGACAACCAACGAAAAATGTTTAGGTATCACATTGTTAAGAACATTATTTTGAGCAACTTTTGTTCTACAATGCTTTTCAAAATATTTCTCCTTTTCAAGTGATCAAAGTTTTGGACTTCTGGCCCCTTGAAACCCCTAATTACGTAACATATGACTTTGGTATGGTTCTGTATAGATGAACAGCTGTACAATGAACATTTTTGCTTCTATAATTAATAACAAATTATTTTTCAGTAAAGAGTTATAATAAAAAGACTTTAGAGCGCTCTTGGCCCCTAATTTGAGGGGCCAGCCCCTTTAGCTTAATATTTAATAAAAGATCTCATTATTATAAACATATTTTGTTTAATAAGTGTTCAGAAATTGTTGACCGATTTGGAGATATCTGAACAACAGTGTTTTAGGGGCCGATCCTTAAACTCCTTACTGGGGCCATAAACCATAAATTTTAAGGTCCCATGTTCTTAAGAACATTATTTTAAGCAACTTTTATTCAACATTGCCTTTAAAAATATTTCTCCTTTTCAAGATATTAATGATCAAAGTTTTGGTCTTCTGGCCCCTCGAAACCCCTAATTACGTAACAAATGTTTAAAATAAGGTACTGTGTAGATAAACAACTGTACAATAAACATTTTTGCTTCTATATATAATAACAAATTATTGCTCAGTAAATAGTTAAAATTAAAAGACTTTAGAGCCCTCCTGGCCTCTAATTAAAGGGGCCAGACCCTTTTTATAAAACAAAACAAAAGCTAATGTAAATCTTAACAACTTTTGCATTACATGTTTTAACAAATTATCTACAGGTTAAAAGATATTTTGCAAAACGTGTTAAAATTTTGCCAAAAATTTTGGTGCTAATTTTCGACCTCGGGCGAGCTTCGGCGCCGTGCGCATTTTCCACAATGTCAAATACAGAGGATCATCTACAGACATCCACCTACATATTCCTAAAAGTTTCACGTTTCTATACCCCTTAGTTTCGGAGGAGTTACGTGGACAAAAAGGTCCTTAAAAATTCACAAAATCTTCAAAATCTCAAACCGGAAGTGACGTCATCAGCTCAAAATTTTATGATCGCAAGCACGTTTTATGTTCTATCAGTCCTGTAAATTTGGTGAAAATCGACCAAATAGTTTTTGAGTTATAGCTCTCGAAAAATGTCACAGGAAAAATAATATAAAATAACTAGAGCACAGCTCGTTGCAAAGCAACGAGTGGGTCTTTCGTTAATGTCGAAAGAAAAGCTAGATGTTCCTGTAAGAAGCAGAGCTCTAAAACCAATACCAGGAGTTTTAAAACAAAAAGATATAAAAAATCGAATAATTCTTGGTACGACTTAACAAAATCCGAATGACTTTCAGTACGAATTAACAAAAACCTTAAGGATTTCAAAAACGACTTGACAAAAAAAATCCGAATGTGTTTAAGAACGACTTAACAAATATCGAATCATTCTAGGTACGAGGTAATTTAACTTTGAACATAACACAATTTTCTTAACCAAGAATGTGGAATCAACATTTCCGGAAAAATCAATTTTTAAACCCCTTTATCTTTGTAATGCATCGTCCGATTTTAAAACGGATTTCAGATTTAAATTAAGCTAAATAAGTTGAACATTTTTGCTTCAATAATATATAACAAATTATTTTTCAGTAAATAGTTATTATTAAAAGACTTTGTAGCCCTCCTGGGGCCCTAATTTGAGGGCCCAGCCCCTTTTTCTTGATATCAAATGAAAGGTCTTGCAAATATAAACATATTTTGTTCAACAACTGTTCACGAATTGTTAACCGTTATAGAGATATCTGAACAACTGTGTTTTAGGGGCCGACCCTTAAACTCCTTAATGGGGCCACCAACAAAAAAGGTTTAGGTATTATATTATTAAAAACATTATTTTGAGCAACTTTTCCTCTATAATGCTTTTCAAAATATTTCTCCTTTTCTAGCTATTACTGATCAGAGTTTTGGACCTCTGGCCCCTTGAAACCCCTAATTACGTAACATATGATTTAGGTATGGTACTGTATAGATAAATAACTGTACAAAGAATATTTTTGCTTCTATAATTAATAACAAATTATTTTTCAGTAAAAAGTTATTATTAATAGACTTAAGAGCCCTCTTGGCCCCTAATTTGAGGGGCCAGCACTTTTTTCTTGATATCAAATGAAAGATCTCGCAAATATAAACATATTTTGTTCAACAAGTGTTCAGGGATTGTTGACCGTTCTAGAGATATCTGAACTAATGTGTTTTAGGGGCCGACCCTTAAACTCCTTACTGGGGCCACCAACAAATTTGTTTAGGTAGCATATTGTTGAGAACATTATTTTAAGCATTTTTTCTTCTGCAATGCTTTTTAAAATATTTCTCCTTTTCTAGATATTAATGATCAAAGTTTTGGACTTCTGGCCCCTTGAAACCCCTAATTACAGTACCCGCAACGTTATTTTTTACAATTCTATCCTATCGTATCGTGTATCAATCCTATCGTATCGTGCGTGTATACTGTTCTATCGTGCGTTAATGCTATCGTATCGTGCGTGTATACTGTTCTATCGTGCGTTAATCCTATCCTATCGTGCGTTAATCCTATCAGGTTTATCGTTCAATTTTAACAGCTTTTCCGTTTATCCTATCGTGTTCAACGTTTCGTGCCTTTTCATAAGCAAGTAAATTTATTTCAAAGTTGCAAGTGGTTCAGTGCGCCGTATAAGAAAATTTATCGAACAAGAATTGTTAAATCCTATCAAGCATTCAATCATGATACTAATTTCCAAAATTAACCAATATTACATGAAAATCATATCTGTAAGCATTGGAAATAAAAAAAAAATATGTAAACTATCGAAGTTTATCGAAGTTCTTAGGAACAAGGTAACATATTTACCTGTATATCGAATATATTAAATCGTACGCGAAGTGTATACCTGCGTAAACATTAACTTTTATGCAGTATAATTCGTTTTTTATGCATCATATTTTACAGAAACAAAAGTATTTATGATATAATTTATATTTAATTAAAACCAGAGTTGTATTTTAATTGAATTAACCCGTTATTTTCCGTATGATATTTGATTTTGGGCTGAAATGTTCTCGGCAATCGGCTAGAGTGTGTGTTAATGAAAACAATGTTAACCAATCGTATATCTGCATAATTATTTATTTAACTTGTATGTTATATAATTCGTTTTTAATGCATCATTTTCCTATACAGAAAGAAATGTATTTATGATAGATTTTATATTTACTTTAAACAAGAGTTGGATTTTTATAATTGAACCCGCTATTTTCTGTGATTTGATCTCGGGCTGCAATATTCGCGGCGATCGACTAGGGTGTTTGGTAATAAAAGCAATGTTAACAATACAGAAAATTTATTGATCATTTAAGCTCATAATTTTTGTTAAAAAAATTTAACTGGTCATTTTTATACATTCTATAAATGATGCAGCGATGATTAGCAACTCGGCAATTGTTACTAAAAAGAAATTCCACGTAAATCTTTATTCGTACGCGTTCTTTCCCAAATTAAGCCATTATCAGATTATTCATGAAGATCGTTTAAAGCGATTATACGTTTATCATGAACATCGTTTATCCTTTCCTATCGTGTATCAATCCTATCCTAACGTGCGTGTATACTGTTCTATCGTGCGTTAATGCTATCGTATCGTGCGTGTATACTGTTCTATCGTGCGTTAATCCTATCCTATCGTGCGTGAGTCCTATCCTATCGTTTATCTTGTAAAAAATAACGTTGCGGGTACTGTACGTAACATATGATTAAGGTGTGGTACTGTATAGATAAATAGCTGTACAATAAACATTTTTGTTTCTATAATTGATAACAAATTATTGTTCAGTAAAGAGTTATTGCAAAAAGACTTTAGAGCCCTCTTGGCCCCTAATTTGAGGGGCCAGCCCTTTTTTCTTGATATCAAATGAAAGCCCGTGGAAATTTAAACAACTTTTGCATTACATATTTTAACAAAATATTCATACATCAAAAGATATTAGAGAAAATGTTCGAAAATTTCGTGAAAAAATTTGGTCCTAATTTTCAGGTTCAGGCGAGCTTCGAGGCCTTGCGCAATTTTAATAATTGGAAGCAGGGGGGTACAACTTCAGACTTTAACCTACAATCCTGGAAAGATTTCAAGCTTCTATCTTGATTAGTTTCGGAGGAGATGCGTGGACAAAATGACTCTTAAAAATTTACGAAATCGTCAATATCTGAAACCGAAAGTGACGTCATCATTTGAAAATTTGACAGTATGTAGCGCCTTTGATGCTTAATCAGTCCTGAAAATTTCGTGCAAATCGGTTTAATAGTTTTTGAGAAATAACGCTCCAAAAAAGTCAGAAAAAGAAAAAAAGAATAACTAGAGCAAAGCTCGTTGCAAAGCAACGAGTGGGTCTTCCGTTAATGTCGAAAGAAAAGCTAGATGTTCCTGTAAGAAGCAGAGATCTAAAACCAATACCAGGAGTTTTAAAACAAAAAGATATAAAAAATCGAATAATTCTTGGTTCGACTTAACAAAATCCGAATGACTTTAAGCATGAATTAACAAAAACCTTAACGATTTCAAGAACGACTTGACCAAAAAAATCCGAATGTGTTTAAGAACGACTTAACAAATACCGAATCATTCTAGGTACGAGTTAATTTAACTTTGAACATAACACTATTTTCTTAACCAAGAATGTGGAATCAACATTTCCGGAAAGATCAATTTTTAAACCCCTATATCTCTGTAATGCATCGTCCGATTTTAAAACGGATTTCAGATTTAAATTGAGCTTAATAATTTGAACATTTTTGCTTCAATAATCTATAACAAATTATTTTTAAGTAAATAGTTATTATTAAAAGATTTTGTAGCCCTCCTGGCCCCTAATTTGAGGGCCCAGCCCCCTTTTCTTGATATCAAATGAAAGGTCTTGCAAATATAAACATATTTTGTTCAACAACTGTTCACGAATTGTTAACCGTTCTAGAGATATCTGAACAACTGTGTTTTAGGGGCCGACCCTTAAACTCCTTAATGGGGCCACCAACAAAAAAGGTTTAGGTATTATATTATTAAAAACATTATTTTGAGCAACTTTTCTTCTACAATGCTTTTTAAAATATTTCTCCTTTTCTAGCTATTACTGATCAGAGTTTTGGACCTCTGGCCCCTTGAAACCCCTAATTACGTAACATATGACTTAGGTATGGTACTGTATAGATAAATAACTGTACAAAGAATATTTTTGCTTCTATAATATATAACAAATTATTTTTCAGTAAAAAGTTATTATTAATAGACTTAAGAGCCCTCTTGGCCCCTAATTTAAGGGGCCAGCCCTTTTTTCTTGATATCAAATGAAAGATCTCGCAAATATAAACATATTTTGTTCAACAACTGTTCACGAATTGTTGACCGTTCTAGAGATATCTGAACTAATGTGTTTTAGGGGCTGACCCTCAAACTCCTTACTGGGGCCATCAAAAAAAATTTTTTAGATAGCATATTGTTGAGAACATTATTTTAAGCATTTTTTGTTCTACAATGCTTTTCAAAATATTTCTCCTTTTCTAGATATTAATGATCAAAGTTTTGGACTTCTGGCCCCTTGAAACCCCTAATTACGTAACATATGATTAAGGTGTGGTACTGTATAGATAAACAGCTGTACAATAAACATTTTTGCTTCTATAATTGATAACAAATTATTGTTCAGTAAAGAGTTATTGCAAAAAGACTTTAGAGCCCTCTTGGCCCCTAATTTGAGGGGCCAGCCCCTTTTTTATGATATTAAATGAAAGAGCGTGTAAATATGAACAAGTCTTGCATTACATGTCTTAACAAAATATTTACACATTCAGAAATAATTTAGAAAATGTGCAAAAATTTTGTGCAAAAATTTGCTGCCAATTTTCGAGCTCAGGCGAGCTTCGGCGCCTTGCGCGTTTTCCACAATATCAAACCCAGAGAATCATCTACAGACATTCATCTACTATCCCTGAAAGTTTCATGATTTTATCTTAATTAGTTTTGGAGGAGTTAGGTGGACAAAATGGTCATTAAAAATTCACTAAAACCTCAAAATCTCAAACCGGAAGTGACATCATCAGCCCAAAATTTAATAACCTCAAGTACTTTTGATGTTCTATCAGTCCTGCAAATTTTATGCAAATCGGTCCAGTAGTTCACGAGTAATAGCGTCCGAAAAAAGTCAGAAAAAAAATAATAATAACTAGAGCAAAGCTCGTTGCAAAGCAACGAGTGGGTCTTCCGTTAATGTCGAAAGAAAAGCAAGATGTTCCTGTAAAAAGCAGGGCTCTAAAACCAATACCAGGAGTTTAAAAACAAAAAGATATAAAAAATCGAATAATTCTTGGTACGACTTAACAAAATCTGAATGACTTTAAGTACGGAATAACAAAAACCTTACCGATTTCAAGAACGACTTGACAAAAAAAAATCCGAATGTGTTTAAGAACGACTTAACAAATTTAGAATAATTCTAGGTACGAGTTAATTTAACTTTAAACATAACACTATTTTCTTAACCAAGAATGTGGAATCAAAATTTCCGGAAAAATCAATTTTTAAACCCCTTTTTCTCTGTAATGCATCTTCCGATTTTTAAACGGATTTCAGATTTAAATTAAGCCTAATAAGTTGAACATTTTTGCTTCAAAAATATAAAACAAATTATTTTTCAGTAAATAGTTATTATTAAAAGACTTTGTAGCCCTCCTGGCCCCTAATTTAAGGGGCCAGCCCCATTTTCATGATATTAAATAAAAGAACTCAATAATATAAACATATTTTGTTTAATAAGTGTTCAGAAATTGTTGACCGATTTGGAGATATCTGAACAACAGTGTTTTAGGGTCCGACCCTTAAACTCCTTACTGGGGCCATAAACCATAAATTTTAAGGTACCATGTTCTTAAGATTATTATTTTAAGCAACTTTTATTCAACATTGCATTTCAAAATATTTCTCCTTTTCAAGATATTAATGATCAAAGTTTTGGTCTTCTGGCCCCTTGAAACCCCTAATTACGTAACAAATGTTTAAAATAAGGTACTGTTTAGATAAACAACTGTACAATGAACATTTTTGCTTCTATAATTAATTACAAATTATTGCTCAGTAAAGAGTTAAAATTAAAAGAATTAAGAGCCCTCCTGGCCCCTAATTAAAGGGGCCAGCCCCTTTTTATTAAAACAAAACAAAAGCTCGTGTAAATCTTAACAACTTTTGCATTACATGTTTTAACAAATTATCTACAGGTAAAAAGATATTTTGCAAAACGTGTTAAAATTTTGCCAAAAATGTTGGTGCTAATTTTCGACCTCGGGCGAGCTTTGGCGCCGTGCGCATTTTCCACAATGTCAAATACAGAGGATCATCTACAGACATCCATCTACATATTCCTGAAAGTTTCACGTTTCTATACCCCTTAGTTTCGGAGGAGTTACGTGGACAAAATGGTCCTTAAAAAGTCACAAAATCTTAAAAATCTCAAACCGGAAGTGACGTCATCAGCTCAAAATTTTATAATCGCAAGCACGTTTTATGTTCTATCAGTCCTGTAAATTTGGTGAAAATCGACTAAATAGTTTTTGAGTTATAGCTCTCGAAAAATGTCAGAGGAAAAATAATATAAAATAATAATAAAAAGAAACCGTAGAATAACAAGAGGGTCTTCCGTTGGAAACGGAAGACCCTAATAAAAACTAGATGGTTCTCGTTGCGAGCAACGAGTGGGTCTTCCGTCCGATTTTTGAATAAATGAGATAAAACTCATCGTTTTAAAGATAAAATTGTAAGTCTACGCAAAAAATAAAAAAAAAATTTCTCAGCACCCGGGGCTTGAACCCGGGTCGCCTAGGCACTGTCCACGACCATAACGACTGAGCTACTCGGGCTCTCGCTTCAGGACTTTGACGCTTTATATCTCGAGATTGCGTTAATTGATTTTAAAACAAATTACATATTCTAAATCAGTAAAAGAGTCACTATAAACTGTAAAAAATTCAATGAAAAATAACAAAAAATAAAAAAGTTGAAAAATTAATTTTTTTAAATTTCCTTCCGGTGACGACCGGAAGTGACGGCGGACATTCTCTTGACCGAGGTGCACCAGAAAAACGATAGATCTATCATCTCTGAAAATTTCAGCCGTCTATCTTTACTCGTTTTTGAGAAACCTGACAGACAAAATTGACTTTTAAAAAATCGTTTAACGACGATCACTTCCGACCGGAAGTGAATTTTGAAAAAACTGTTACGGCGGTACAAACTTCATATGACGGGGCATCATCCCTGAAAATTTGACTAAAATCGGTCGAGCCATCTCTGAGAAATCGCCTGCACAAAATCGGTAAGAAAAAAGAAAGAATAAGAATAATAAGAAAAGTGAAAAAGAAACAATAGAATAATAGAAGGGTCTTCCGCTGAAGACGGAAGACCCTAATAATAATAATAATAAGAAAAGTGAAAAAGAAACAATAGAATAATAGAAGGGTCTTCCGCTGAAGACGGAAGACCCTAATAAATGATGTCTGTTTTTGTCTTAATTTAAATGGAATAGTGTTTTTCAACTTGTACTACATTCCAGCAACCCCTTTGTGAAGAGTATTTTTGCTAGAAAATCAAAAAAAAAAAAAAAAATGGAGAGAAAGAAAAGGAGAGAAAGAGCAAATCTTGGCTCCGGCGAGATTAGAGTTATCACACCGGTAATCCACCAATGAAAATGAACTTAGTAGTTCCATACATTTATAGGGAATATTTTTTTCTCTTGCCCGCATTTTGCATTTTCCCATATTTGATTTGAATAAAAATGATATCTCTGATTAGGGAAATTTCTGTAGTTTGTAAATTTGATTCTACTTTTATCGGGAACTATTTCTTAAAGGGCATATAGGCCGACTTCATGGGGTGCGCGCAGTCTGTTTACAAACAGCTTGAAAACACGTGGTTTGGGGGGTAGGCATGTTCGCAGCTAGAAAACTTGAGAAAATGCCGTATCGCATGCGCATTTTTTGATGTTAGATAATGCGTAATGTATCATAGAACACTGCTATCTATCATTTTTCTCACGAGAAAATTATTTCGATTTTTTACGATTTTTTTTTCTTACATAGAATTATATAGCCCGAACTTGATTTTCGTCGTAAATAAATCGAAAGTAGAATTCTGAGGTGTGGATCTCGGATTCGGTTAACGACAATTAGGGTAAGTCCTAAAACAATGACTGATGCATTTCACACATGTATTTCAAGCGATGAGATTTTTTTTTCGTGTCGTTTACTATTATGTATGACTGTTTTATTTCAACAGGATTGATAAAATCTTTATAAATGTAGAAATAACGAAATCAATAACATGTAAATTTATCCGGTAAAAATTCGATGACAGTAATTTTGACATTTCTAACATTCATAAGTAGTTCACACGCTATCGTAGATACAGACTAAACGGAAAACAAGAAATAAACATGCACCAGATATATTACACGGCTGCTTACATCCCGTGTACTGTGTAAATTTTAATTCCCCGTACATGCAATACTCGCCGTTTGATCTCAGGAATTTCTTCTAAATTGTTCAATCCGCTGCATATTTGGCAGACAATAAGAATAGGGTCCGAGGTACATTTACACGAAATTTCATTAGGATCAAGTGAAGGGTTCGGGAGTTAGAATTTTTTTCTACAGTACATGTCAAGCACGCTAATTGAAACTCAAATACCCCAAAATTCGTAACTCTGTTCAAAATGAACGAATTGGCCTGGTCATTAGTAGAGTAATCTAGAATAGTATTAGGTTGAAAGTACAGGTCAAAGATCAAGTAAAATCAGGCCAGAAAAACTAAATGATTTTGTGAATCGGGTTGGGGGGGGGGGGGGGGGTCGGTGAGTGTACTGTGTAAATTTGAATTCCCCGTATAGACAATACGCGCTGTTTGATCTAAGAAATTCCTTCAAAATTGTTCAATCCGCTGCATATTTCGCAGACGGTAAGAATGGGGTCCGAGGTACATTTACACGAAATTTCGTTAGGATTAAGTGAAGGGTTCGGGAGTTAGAATTTTTTTCTACAGTACATGTCAAGCACGCTAATCGAAACTCAAATGTCCCAAAATTCATATCTCTGTTAAAAATGAACGAATTGGTCTGGTCATTAGTACAGTAATCTAGAATGGTAATAGGTTGAAATTAAAGGTCCAAGATCAAAGATCAAGAAAAAGCAGGCCAGAAAAACTAAACGATTTTTTGATTTGGGGGGGGGGGGGGGTGGAGTGTCGGTGACCTCTGTATTAAACTTAAAATATTAAATTGTAAATATTACATATAACACAATTACTAAATGATATACATGTGTTAGAACAATGTATAAGCGTGTTATTAAAGATGTAACTATTCATTTTTCTGAACATTTTAACTAGATCTCAATACACAAATACGGGGGAAAGCGCTATTATTGTAACTTCTTTTACAAAATTAAAACGGAAAAGAACAGAATTCATCATTTTAAAGATAAAATCGTAGGTCTAAGCGAAAAATGAGTTGAAAAATTTTGCGGCACTTGAGGCTTGAACCCGGGTCGCCTGGGCATATGTCCACGACTCTAACGACTGAGCTACTCGGACTCTCGCTTCAGGACTTTGACCCTTAATATCTGGATAATGCGTTGATCGATTTTAAAACAAATTACATATTCTGAATCAGAAAAAGGGTCACTATCAACCCTACAGAAAAATATTTTAACATAAAAAAGTTGAAAAATTTAATTTTTTAAATTTGCTTCCGGTGACAAACGGAAGCGACGGCGGCCATTCTCTTGACCGAGGTGCACCAGAAAAACGGTAGATCTATCATCTCTAGAAATTTAATTCCAATATCTTCACTCGTTTTTGAGAAACGTCGCAGACAAAATTGACTTTAAAAAATCGTAAACTGACGATAACTTCCGACAGGAAGTGAATTTTGAAAAACTGTCGCGGCGGTATAAACTTCACATGACGGGGCATTATCCCTGTAAATTTGAAAGAAATCGAAAGAGCCATCTCCGAGAAATCGCCTGCACAAAATTTGTAAGACAAAAAAAGAATAATAATAATAATAATAATAATAATAATAATAACTAGATCGTTCTCGTTGCGAGCAACGAGTGGGTCTTCCGTCCGATTTTTGAATAAATGAGATAAAACTCATCGTTTTAAAGATAAAATTTTGAGTCTACGCAAAAAAAAACGAAAAAAAAATTTTCGGCAGTCGGGGCTTGAACCCGGGTCGCCTGGGCACTGTCCACGACCATAACGACTGAGCTACTCGGGCTCTCGCTTCAGGACTTTGACGCTTAATATCTCGAGAATGCGTTGATCGATTTTAAAACAAATTACATATTCTGAATCAGTAAAGGGGTCACTATCAACTGTAAAAAATTCAAAGAAAAATATTAGAAAATAAAAAAGTCGAAAAAATAAATTTTTTAAATTTCTTTCCGGTGACGACCGGAAGTCACGGCGGACATTCTCTTGACCGAGGTGCACCAGGAAAAAGGTAGATCTATCATCTCTAAAAGTTTCAGCCCTATATCTTTATTCGTTTTTGAGAAACCTGACAGACAAAATTGACTTTTAAAAATCGTTTAACGACGATAACTTCCGACCGGAAGTGAGTTTTGAAAAACTTTCAGGGGGGTATAAACTTCAGTTGGCTCCGCATCATCTCTGAAAATTTGAAGAAAATCGCACGAGTCATCTCTGAGAAATCGCCTGCACAAAATGTGTAAGGAAAAAAAGAATAATAATAATAACTAGATCGTTCTCGTTGCGAGCAACGAGTGGGTCTTCCGTCCGATTTTAGAATAAATTAGATAAAACTCATCATTTTAAAGATAAAATCGTAAGTCTACGCAAAAAATACGGAAAATTTTTTCTCGGCACCCGGGGCTTGAACCCGGGTCGCCTGGGCACTGTCCACGACCATAACGACTGAGCTACTCGGGCTCTCGCTTCAGGACTTTGACGCTTAATATCTCGAGATTGCGTTGATTGATTTTAAAACAAATTACATATTCTAAATCAGTAAAAGGGTCTCTATCAACTGTAAAAAATTTAAAGAAAAGTAACAAAAAATAAAAAAGTCGAAAAAATTTTTTTTTTAAATTTCCTTCCGGTGACGACCGGAAGTGACGGCTGACATTTTTTTGACCGAGGTGCACCAGAAAAAAGATAGATCTATCATCTCTGAAAATTTCAGTCCTATATCTTTACTCGTTTCTGAGAAACCTGACAGACAAAATTGACTTTTAAAAAATCGTTTAACGACGATCACTTCCGACCGGAAGTGAATTTTGAAAAACTGTTATGGCGGTACAAACTTCATATGACGGGGCATCATCCCTAAAAATTTGACTAAAATCGGTCTAGCCATCTCTGAGAAATCGCCTGCACAAAATCGGTAAGAAAAAAAAAAAGAATAAGAACTAGATCGTTCTCGTTGCGAGCAACGAGTGGGTCTTCCGTCCGATTTTTGAATAAATGAGATAAAACTCATCGTTTTAAAGATAAAATTGTGAGTCTACGCAAAAAAAACGAAAAAAAAATTTTCGGCACTCGGGGCTTGAACCCGGGTCGCCTGGGCACTGTCCACGACCATAACGACTGAGCTACTTGGACTCTCGATTCAGTACTTTGACCCTTAATATCTCGAGAATGCGTTGATCGATTTTAAAACAAATTACATATTCTGAATCAGTAAAAGGGTCACTATCAAACCTGCAGAAAAATATAAAAAAAGAAAAAAATTGAAAAAATCGATTTTTTGTCTTTCTATCCGGTGACGACCGGAAGTGACGGAGGACGTTTCTATGACCATGTTGCACCAAAAAATCGGTATATCTATCATCATTGAAAATTTCAGCCCTCTATCTTTTCTCGTTTTTGAGAAACGTCGCAGACAAAATTGACTTTTAAAAACTGTTTAACGACGATTACTTCCGACCGGAAGTAAATTTTGGAAATTGGTCACGGCGGTACAAACTTCAGATAAGGATGCATCAGCCCTGAAAATTTGAAGGAAATTAAACGAGCCATCTCCGAGAAATCGCCTGCACAAAATTTGCGAGGAAAAAAAGAATAATAATAAGAAAATTGAAAAAGAAACAATAGAATAATAGTAGGGTCTTCCGCTGAAGACGGAAGACCCTAATAATAAGAAAAGTGAAAAAGAAACAAAAGAATAATAGAAGGGTCTTCCGCTGAAGACGGAAGACCCTAACTAGATCGTTCTCGTTGCGAGCAACGAGTGGGTCTTCCGTCCGATTTTTGAATAAACGAGATAAAACTCATCGTTTTAAAGATAAAATTGTAAGTCTACGCAAAAAATAAAAAAAAAAAATTCTCGGCACCCGGGGATTGAACCCGGGTCGCCTAGGCACTGTCCACGACCATAACGACTGAGCTACTCGGGCTCTCGCTTCAGGACTTTGACGCTTTATAACTCGAGATTGCGTTGATCGATTTTAAAACAAATTACATATTCTAAATCAGTAAAAGGGTCACTATCAACTGTAAAAAAAATCAAAGAAAAATAACAAAAAATAAAAAAGTCGAAAAATTAATTTTTTTAAATTTCCTTCCGGTGACGACCGGAAGTGACGGCGGACATTCTCTTGACCGAGGTGCAACAGAAAAAAGATAGATCTATCATCTCTAAAAATTTCAGTCCTACATCTTTATTCGTTTTTGAGAAACCTGACAGACAAAATTGACTTTTAAAAAATCGGTTAACGACGATCACTTCCAACCGGAAGTGAATTTTGAAAAACTGTTACGGCGGTACAAACTTCATATGACGGGGCATCATCCCTGAAAATTTGACTAAAATCGGTCGAGCCATCTCTGAGAAATCGCCTGCACAAAATCGGTAAGAAAAAAAAAAAAGAATAAGAATAATAAGAAAAGTGAAAAAGAAACAATAGAATAATAGAAGGGTCTTCCGCTGAAGACGGAAGACCCTAATAATAACTAGAGCAAAGCTCGTTGCAAAGCAACGAGTGGGTCTTCCGTTAATGTCGAAAGTAAAGTTCGAAGTTCCTTTAAGAAGCAGAGTTCTTAAACTAATAACAAAAGTAACTTAAACAAAAAGATAAAAAAAAAAAAATTCTTGGTACCACTTAACAAAATCCGAATGATTTTAAGTACGAATTAACAAAACCCTTCGAGATTTTAAGAACAACTTAACAAAAAAAATCCGAATGTGTTCAAGTACGACTTAACAATTTTCGAATTATTTTAGGTACGAGTTAATTTAACTTTGAACTTAAGACTATTTTCTTAACCCAGAATGCGGAAGCAAAATTTCCGGAAAAATCAATTTTTAAACCCCAATATCTCTGTAATGCATCGTCCTATTTTAAAACGGTTTTCAGTGTTTGATTCAGCTTAAAAAGCTCTACAAAACACGTATACGTTTTTGATTTGATCAAAAAATTTAAATTTTCGAAAAATTTGATTTACTTCCGGTTTCGACCGGAAGTTACGGATTTCCATTTCCAGCCTTATTGCACAGGTAAATTGAGAAATTCATAACCACAGAAAATTTCAAGACTCTATCTTAAAGCGTTTTTGAGAAATCCCCCGGACAAAATGACTTTTTTAAAATTTTATAAATGACGTAACGTCAAAACGGAAGTGACGTTGTCATTGAATCTTTAACATCTTTGAGGGACGCTAACTTGCAACAATCGCTGAAAGTTTCATTCAAATTGGTTGAAGACTTTTTGAGTTATGAAGCCGAAAAGGAGTCAGAAAAAAAAGAAAAAGTATAATAATAATAAAAAGAAACCGAAGAATAACAAAAGGGTCTTCCGCTGGAAACGGAAGACCCTAATAATAATAATAACAATAAGAAAAGTGAAAAAGAAACAATAGAATAATAGAAGGGTCTTCCGCTGAAGACGGAAGACCCTAATAAATAAGGTCTGTTTTTGTCTTAATCTAAATGGAATAGTGTTTTTCAACGTGTACTTCATTCCAACAACCCCTTTGTGAATAATATTGTTGTTAGAAAATCAAAAAAAAAAAAAAAAAAAAAAAAAAAAAATATGGAGAGAAAGAAAAGGAGAGAAAGAACAAATCTTGTGGCTCCGGCGAGATTAGAACACCCAACTTATGCAGGTGTCATAACAGAATTTCAGCGAAGGTTCACGTCAAAACATGGCTGACGCAAAATAATTCCCGAATTTCTCTTTGAATTTGGGGCGTTTCCGCCCGGGACAGGAGCTGATTTTTTGTATGAGATGAAAAACAACGTGTAAGATGTCTGAGTATTCAGGTTTTGTAACAATGCGAGGTCATTTGAATTATTGATGCGTGTTTGTTTCTGGAGGGGGGTGAAAAGGCCAGAGCTTGATTTTCGTCGTAAATAAATCGAAAGTAGAATTTTGAGGTGTGGATCTCGGATTCGGTTAACGACAAATAGGGGAATGATAAAACAATGACTGATGCATTTTACACATGTATTTCAGCGTCGAGAATTTTTTTTCGTGTCGTTTACTATTATGTTTGACTGTTTTATTATGGCAGGATTGATAAAATCTTGATAAATGTAGAAATAACGAAATCAGTAACATGTAAATTTATTCGGTAAAAAATCGATAACGGTAATTTTCACAGTTCTAACATTCATAAGTAGTTCACACGCTATCCTAGATACAGACTAAACGGAAAACAAGAAATATACATGCACCAGAAATATTACACGGCTGCTTACATCCCGTGTACTGTGTAAATTTTAATTCCCAGTACAGGCAATGCCTGCCGTTTGATCTCAGGAATTTCTTCTAAATTGTTCAATTCGCTGCATAGTTGGCAGACAATTAGAATGGGGTCCGAGGTACATTTACACGAAATTTCATTAGGATTGAGTGAAGGGCTCGGGAGTTAGAATTTTTTTCTACAGTACATGTGAAGCACGCTAATCGAAACTCAAATGCCCAAAAATTCATAACTTTGTTAAAATAAAACGAACTGGTCTGGCCATTAGTACAGTAATCTAGAATGGTAATAGGCTGAAAGTAAAGGTCCAATATCAAAGATCAAGTAAAATCAGGCCAGAAAAACTAAAAGATTTTGTGAATCGGAAGGGGTGGGGGGGGGGGGGTCGGTGCGTGTACTGTGTAAATTTAACTCCACGTACAGGCAATACTCGCCGTTTGATCTCAGGTATTTCTTCTAAATTGTCTGATCCGGTGCATATTTGGCAGACAATAAGAATTGGGTCCGAAGTATATTTACACGAATTTTCATAAGGATTGAGTGAAGGGCTCGGAAGTTAGAATTTTTTTCTACAGTACATGTCAAGCACGCCAGTTGAAACGCAAATGCCTAAAAATTCATAACTCTGTTAAAAATGAACGAATTGGTCTGGTCATTAGTACAGTAATCTAGAATGGTACTAGGTTGAAAGTAAAGGTCAAAGATCAAAGATCAAGAAAAAGCAGACCAGAAAAACTAAGTGATTTTATGAATTGAGGGGGGGGGGGGAGTCGGTGACTTCTATATTAAACGTAGTATAATAAATTCTAAATATTACATATTACACAATTACCAAATGAAATACACATGTTAGAACAATGTATAAGCGTTGTATTAAAGATGCAACTATTTATTTTTCTCAACATTTTAACTTTATTTCAGTATGAATACATTACTTTTGAATCTTAGAACACAAATACGGGGAAAAACGCTATTATTGTAACTTCTTTTACAAAATTAAAACGGAAAAGAACAGAATCCATCATATTAAAGATAGAATCGTAGGTCTTATCGAAAAATGAGTTTAAAAAAATTTGCGGCACTCGGGGCTTGAACCCGGGTCGCCTGGGCACTGTCCACGACCATATCGACTGAGCTACTCGGAATCTCGCTTCAGGACTTTGACGCTTAATATCTCGAGACTGCGTTGATCGATTTTAAAACAAATTACATATTCTGAATCAGTATAAAGGTCGCTATAGAGTGTAAAAATTTCAAATAAAAATCTGAAAAAATAAAACAGTTGAAAAATTCAATTTTTCAAATTTCCTTCCGGCGACGACCGCAAGAAACGGCGGACATTCTCTTGACCGAGGTGCACCAGAAAAACGGTAGATCTATCATATCTGAAAATTTCAGCCCTATATCTTAGCTCGTTTTTGAGAAACCTGACAGACAAAATTGACTTTTTAAAATCGTAAACGGACGATAACTTCCGACCGGAAGTGTATTTTCAAAAATGGATAAAAAACAATCAACTTCAGATAGAATTGCGTTAATCTTGAAAAATTGAAGGAAATCGACCGAGCCATCTCCGAGAAATCGTCTGCACAAAATCGGTAAGAAAAAAAAAGAATAATAATAATAACTAGATCGTTCTCGTTGCGAGCAACGAGTGGGTCTTCCGTCCGATTTTTGAATAAATGAGATAATACTCATCGTTTTAAAGATAAAATTTTGAGTCTACGCAAAAAAAACGAAAAAAAAATTTTCGGCACTCGGGGCTTGAACCCGGGTCGCCTGGGCACTGTCCACGACCATAACGACTGAGCTTCTCGGGCTCTCGCTTCAGGACTTTGACGCTTAATATCTCGAGAATGCGTTGATCGATTTTAAAACAAATTACATATTCTGAAATAGTAAAATGGTCACTATTGACTATAAAAAATTCAAAGAAAAATATTAAAAAATAAAAAAGTCGAAAAATTAAAATTTTTCAAATTTGCTTCCGGTGACGACCAGAACTGACGGCTCGCATTCTCTTGACCGAGGTGCACCAGAAAATAGGTAGATCTATCATCTCTGAAAATTTGAGCCCTTTATCTTTACGCGTTTTTGAGAAACCTGACAGACAAAATTGACTTTTAAAAATCGTAAACGGGCGATAACTTCCGACCGGAAGTGAATTTTTAAAAATCGATCAGAAAACATCAACTTCAGATAAAAGCGCATTTATCTTGAAAATTTTAACGAAATCGATTGACCCATCTCCGAGAAATCGTCTGCACAAAAACGGTAAGAAAAAAAAAGAATAATAATAACAAGAAGAAACCTGAAAAAGAAACAATAGAATAATAGTAGGGTCTTCCGCTGAAGACGGAAGACCCTAATAATAATAATAATAATAACAATAAGAAAAGTGAAAAAGAAACAATAGAATAATAGAAGGGTCTTCCGCTGAAGACGGAAGACCCTAACTAGATCGTTCTCGTTGCGAGCAACGAGTGGGTCTTCCGTCCGATTTTTGAATAAATGAGAAAAAACTCATCGTTTTAAAGATAAAATTGTGAGTCTACGCAAAAAAAACGAAAAAAAATTTTCGGCACTCGGGGCTTGAACCCGGGTCGCCTGGGCACTGTCCACGACCATAACGACTGAGCTACTCGGGCTCTCGCTTCAGGACTTTGACGCTTAATATCTCGAGACTGTGTAGATCGATTGTAAAACAAATTACATATTCTGAATCAGTAAAAGGGTCACTATTAACTATAAAAAATTCAAAGAAAAATTTAAAAAAATAAAAAAGTCGAAAAATTAATTTTTTTAAATTTCCTTCCGGTGACGACCGGAAGTGACGGCTGGCATTCTTTTGACCGAGGTGCACCAGAAAATAGCTAAATCTATAATCTCTGAATATTTCAGCCCTTTATCTTTACTCGTTTTTGAGAAACCTGACAGACAAAATTGACTTTTAAAAATCGTAAACGGGCGATAACTTCCGACCGGAAGTGAATTTTCAAAAATCGATTTCAAAACATCAACTTCAGATAAAACCGCATTTATCTTGAAAATTTTAACGAAATCGATTGAGCCATCTCCGAGAAATCGGCTGCACAAAAACGGTAAGAAAAAAAAAGAATAATAATAACAAGAAGAAACCTGAAAAAGAAACAATAGAATAATAGTAGGGTCTTCCGCTGAAGACGGAAGACCCTAATAATAAGAAAATTGAAAAAGAAACAATAGAATAATAGTAGGGTCTTCCGCTGAAGACGGAAGACCCTAATAATAACTAGATCGTTCTCGTTGCGAGCAACGAGTGGGTCTTCCGTCCGATTTTTGAATAAACGAGATAAAACTCATCGTTTTAAAGATAAAATTGTAAGTTTACGCAAAAAATACGAAAAAAATTTTCTCGGCACCCGGGGCTTGAACCCGGGTCGCCTGGGCACTGTCCACGACCATAACGACTGAGCTACTCGGGCTCTCGCTTCAGGACTTTGACGCTTTATATCTCGAGATTGCGTTAATTGATTTTAAAACAAATTACATATTCTAAATCAGTAAAAGGGTCACTATCAACTGTGAAAATTTTAAAGAAAAATAACAAAAAATAAAAAAGTCGAAAAATTATTTTTTTTAAATTTCCTTCCGGTGACAACCGGAAGTGACGGCTGACATTCTCTTGACCGAGGTGCACCAGAAAAATGATAGATCTATCATCTCTGAAAATTTCAGTCCTACATCTTTATTCGTTTTTGAGAAACCTGACAGACAAAATTGACTTTTAAAAAATCGGTTAACGACGATCACTTCCGACCGGAAGAGAATTTTGAAAAACTGTTATGGCGGTACAAACTTCATATGACGGGGCATCATCCCTGAAAATTTGACTAAAATTGGTCGAGCCATCTCTGAGAAATCGCCTGCACAAAATCGGTAAGAAAAAAAAAAAAGAATAAGAATAATAAGAAAAGTGAAAAAGAAACAATAGAATAATAGAAGGGTCTTCCGCTGAAGACGGAAGACCCTAATAAGAAAAGTGAAAAAGAAACAATAGAATAATAGAAGGGTCTTCCGCTGAAGACGGAAGACCCTAATAAATAAGGTCTGTTTTTGTCTTTATTTAAATGGAATAGTGTTTTTCAACGTGTACTTCATTCCAACAACCCCTTTGTGAATAGTATTTTTGTTTGAAAATCAAAAAAAAAAAAAAAAAAATGGATAGAAAGAAAAGGAGAGAAAGAACAAATCTTGTGGCTCCGGCGAGATTAGAACACCCAACTTATGCAGGTGTCATAACAGAATTTCAGCAAAGGTTCACGTCAAAACATGGCTGACGCAAAATAATTCCCGAATTTCTCTTTGAATTCGGGGCGTTTCCGCCCGGGACAGGAGCTGATTTTTTGTATGAGATGAAAAACAACGTGTAAGATGTCTGATTATTCAGGTTTTGTAACAATGCGAGGTCATTTGAAATATTGATGCGTGTTTGTTTGTAGAGGGGGGTGAAAAGGCCAGAGCTTGATTTTCGTCGTAAATAAATCGAAAGTAGAATTTTGAGGTGTGGATCTCGGATTCGGTTAACGACAAATAGGGGAATCCTAGAACAATGACTGATGCATTTTACACATGTATTTCAGCGTTGAGAATTTTTTTTCGTGTCGTTTACTATTATGTTTGACTGTTTTATTATGCCAGGATTGATGAAATCTTGATAAATGTAGAAATAACGAAATCAGTAACATGTAAATTTATTCGGTAAAAAATCGATAACAGTTATTTTCACAGTTCTAACATTCATAAGTAGTTCACACGCTATCGTAGATACAGACTAAACGGAAAACAAGAAATATACATGCACCAGAAATATTACACGGCTGCTTACATCCCGTGTACTGTGTCAATTTTAATTCCCCGTACAGGCAATGCCTGCCGTTTGATCTCAGGAATTTCTTCTAAATTGTTCAATCCGCTGCATATTTGGCAGACAATTAGAATGGGGTCCGAGGTACATTTACACGAAATTTCATAAGGATTGAGTGAAGAGCTCGGGAGTTAGAATTTTTTTCTACAGTACATGTGAAGCACGCTAATCGAAACTCAAATGCCCAAATATTCATAACTCTGTTAAAATAAAACGAACTGGTCTGGCCATTAGTACTGTAATCTAGAATGGTAATAGGCTGAAAGTAAAGGTCCAATATCAAAGATCAAGTAAAATCAGGCCAGAAAAACTAAATGATTTTGTGAATCGGAATGGGGGGGGGGGGGGCGGTGCGTGTACTGTGTAAATTTTAACTCCACGTACAGTCAATACTCGCCGTTTGATCTCAGGATTTTCTTCTAAATTGCTTAATCCGGTGCATATTTGGTAGACAATAAGAATTGGATCCGAGGTATATTTACACGAATTTTCATAAGGATTGAGTGAAGAACTCGGAAGTTAGATTTTTTTTCTACAGTACATGTCAAGCAAGCCAGTTGAAACGGAAATGCCCAAAAATTCATAACTCTGTTAAAAATGAACGAATTGGTCTGGTCATTAGTACAGTAATCTAGAATGGTACTAGGTTGAAAGTAAAGATCAAAGATCCAAGATCAAGAAAAAGCAGACCAGAAAAACTAAGTGATTTTATGAATTGGGGGGGGGGGTCGGTGACTTCTATATTACACGTAGAATATTAAATTCTAAATATTACATTTTACACAATTACTAAATGAAATACACATGTTAGAACAATGTATAAGCGTTGTATTAAAGATGCAACTATTTATTTTTCTCAATATTTTAACTTTATTTCAGTATGAATACATAGCTTTGGATGTCAATACACAAATACGGGGAAACACGCTATTATTGTAACTTCTTTTACAAAATTAAAACGGAAAAGAACAGAATCCATCATTTTAAAGATAAAATCGTAGGTCTTATCGAAAAATGAGTTAAAAAATTTTGCGGCACTCGGGGCTTGAACCCGGGTCGTCTGGGCACTGTCCACGACCATATCGACTGAGCTACTCGGACTCTCGCTTCAGGACTTTGACGCTTAATATCTCGAGACTGCGTTGATCGATTTTAAAACAAATTACATATTCTGAATCAGTAAAAGGGTCACTATAGAGTGTAAAAATTTCAAATAAAAATATAAGAAAATAAAAAAGTTGAAAAATTCAAGTTTTCAAATTTCCATCCGGTGACGACTGCAAGTAACGGCTGACATTCTCTTGACCGAGGTGCACCAGAAAAACGGTAGATCTATCATATCTGAAAATTTCAGCCCTATATCTTTGCTCGTTTTTGAGAAACCTGACAGACAAAATTGACTTTTTAAAATCGTAAACGGACGATAACTTCCGACCGGAAGTGTATATTCAAAAATGGATAAAAAACAATCAACTTCAGATAAAATTGTGTTAATCTTGAAAATTTGAATAAAATCGATCGAGCCATCTCCGAAAAATCGTCTGCACAAAATCGGTAAGAAAAAAAAAGAATAATAATAATAATAACTAGATCGTTCTCGTTGCGAGCAACGAGTGGGTCTTCCGTCCGATTTTTGAATAAATGAGATAAAACTCATCGTTTTAAAGATAAAATTGTGAGTCTACGCAAAAAAATTTTTTTTTCGGCACTCGGGGCTTGAACCCGGGTCGCCTGGGCACTGTCCACGACCAAAACGACTGAGCTACTCGGGCTCTCGCTTCAGAACTTTGACGCTTAATATCTCGAGAATGCGTTGATCGATTTTAAAACAAATTACATATTCTGAATAAAAAAAAGGGTCACTATTAACCCTGCGGAAAAATATAAAAAAAGAAATAGATTGAAAAAAATCGATTTTTTGTCTTTCCATCCGGTGACGACCGGAAGTGACGGAGGACGTTTCTATGACCATGTTGCACCAGAAAATCGGTATATCTATCATCACTGAAAATTTCAGCCCTCTATCTTTTCTCGTTTTTGAGAAACGTCGCAGACAAAATTGACTTTTAAATATTGTTTAACGACGATAACTTCCGACCGGAAGTAAATTTTGAAAATTTGTCACGGCGGTACAAACTTCAGATAAGGAGACATCAGCCCTGAAAATTTGAAGGAAATTGAACGAGCCATCTCTGAGAAATCGCCTGCACAAAATTTGCGAGGAAAAAAAGAATAATAATAAGAAAATTGAAAAAGAAACAATAGAATAATAGTAGGGTCTTCCGCTGAAGACGGAAGACCCTAACAATAAGAAAAGTGAAAAAGAAACAATAGAATAATAGAAGGGTCTTCCGCTGAAGACGGAAGACCCTAATAAATAAGGTCTGTTTTTGTCTTTATTTAAATGGAATAGTGTTTTTCAACGTGTACTTCATTCCAACAACCCCTTTGTGAATAGTATTTTTGTTTGAAAATCAAAAAAAAAAAAAAAAAAAAAAAAAAAATGGATAGAAAGAAAAGGAGAGAAAGAACAAATCTTGTGGCTCCGGCGAGATTAGAACACCCAACTTATGCAGGTGTCATAACAGAATTTCAGCAAAGGTTCACGTCAAAACATGGCTGACGCAAAATAATTCCCGAATTTCTCTTTGAATTTGGAGCGTTTCCGCCCGGGACAGGAGCTGATTTTTTGTATGAGATGAAAAACAACGTTTAAGATGTCTGAGTATTCAGGTTTTGTAACAATGCGAGGTCATTTGAAATATTGATGCGTGTTTGTTTCTGGAGGGGGGTGAAAAGGCCAGAGCTTGATTTTCGTCGTAAATAAATCGAAAGTAGAATTTTGAGGTGTGGATCTCGGATTCGGTTAACGACAAATAGGGGAATCCTAAAACAATGACTGATGCATTTTACACAAGTATTTCAGCGTTGAGAATTTTTTTCGTGTCGTGTACTATTATGTTTGACTGTTTTATTACGCCAGGATTGGTAAAATCTTGATAAATGTAGAAATAACGAAATCAGTAACATGTAAATTTATTCGGTAAAAAATTCATAACGGTAATTTTCACAGTTCTAACATTCATAAGTAGTTCACACGCTATCGTAGATACAGACTAAACGGAAAACAAGAAATATACATGCACCAGAAATATTACACGACTGCTTACATCCCGTGTACTGTGTAAATTTTATTTCCCCGTACAGGCAATGCCTGCCGTTTGATCTCAGAAATTTCTTCTAAATTGTTCAATCCGCTGCATATTTGGCAGACAATTAGAATGGAGTCCGAGATACATTTACACGAAATTTCATTAGGATTGAGTGAAGGGCTCGGGAGTTAGAATTTTTTTCTACAGTACATGTGAAGCACGCTAATCGAAACTCAAATGCCTAAAAATTCATAACTCTGTTAAAATAAAACGAACTGGTCTGGCCATTAGTACAGTAATCTAGAATGGTAATAGGCTGAAAGTAAAGGTCCAATATCAAAGATCAAGTAAAATCAGGCCTGAAAAACTAAATGATTTTGTGAATCGGAAGGGAGGGGGGGGGGTCGGTGCGTGTACTGTGTAAATTTTAATTTCACGTACAGGCAATACTCGCCGTTTGATCTCAGGAATTTCTTCTAAATTGCTTCATCCGGTGCATATTTGGCAGACAATAAGAATTGGGTCCGAGGTATATTTACACGAATTTTCATAAGGATTGAGTGAAGGGCTCGGAAGTTAGATTTTTTTTCTACAGTACATGTCAAGCACGCCAGTTTAAACGGAAATGCCCCAAAACTCATAACTCTGTTAAAAATGAACGAATTGGTCTGGTTATTAGTACAGTAATCTAGAATGGTACTAGGCTGAAAGTAAAGGTCAAAGATCAAAGATCAAGAAAAAGCAGACAAGAAAAACTAAGTGATTTTATGAATTGGGGGAGGGGGGGGGGGGAGAAGTCGGTAACTTCTATATTAAACGTAGAATATCAAATTCTAAATATTACATATTACACAACTACTAAATGAAATACACATGTTAGAACAATGTATAAGCGTTGTATTAAAGATGCAACTATTTATTTTTCTCAACATTTTAACTTTATTTCAGTATGAATAGATAGCTTTGGATCGCAATACACAAATACGGGGAAAAACGCTATTATTGTAACTTCTTTTACGGAATTTAAAACGGAAAAGAACAGAATCCATCATTTTAAAGATAAAATCGTAGGTCTTATCGAAAAATGAGTTTAAAAAACTTGCGGCACTCGGGGCTTGAACCCGGGTCGCCTGGGCACTGTCCACGACCGTATCGACTGAGCTACTCGGACTCTCGCTTCAGAACTTTGACGCTTAATATCTCGAGACTGCGTTGATCGATTTTAAAACAAATTACATATTCTGGATCAGTAAAAGGGTCTCTATAGAGTGTAAAAATTTCAAATAAAAATCTGAAAAAATAAAAAAGTTGAAAAATTCAATTTTTCAAATTTCCTTCCGGTGACGACCGCAAGTAACGGCTGACATTCTCTTGACCGAGGTGCACCAGAAAAATGGTAGATCTATCATATCTGAAAATTTCAGCCCTATATCTTAGCTCGTTTTTGAGAAACCTGACAGACAAAATTGACTTTTTTAAATCGTAAACGGACGATAACTTCCGACCGGAAGTGTATTTTCAAAAATGGATAAAAAACAACCAACTTCAGATAAAATCGCGTTAATTTTGAAAATTTGAAGGAAATCGATTGAGCCATCTCCGAGAAATCGTCTGCACAAAATCGGTAAGAAAAAAAAAGAATAATAATAATAACAACTAGACGCTCGTTGCGAGCAACAAGAGGTCTTCCGTTTGAATACACCTTAACAAAGACTATAGAAATAGCTGTTCTTTTTTACCATTTCTTAACACTTTTAAACATAGAGCAAAACCAATACCGGATATCTAAAACGCTATGTAAAAGTCAAACTAATGTTGTAAAATCCGTATTGTGACGTATTTCGATCCTCGGGCATTCCGCCGCAACAACAGTGAATCAGGTTCCAACGATGCAACTGCATTACAAATAGATAAAATAGCTAACCGCAGGTCGAGAAACAAATATTTTCATATTTATACATGTACTAACATTTAAAATTATTCTACTGTTTAGAATGACTTTTTTCAATAGTATGGAGAGAGAGAGAGAGAGAGAGAGAGAGAGAGAGAGAGAGAGAGAGAGAGAGAGAGAGAGAGAGAGAGAGAGAGAGAGAAGTAAATATACAATTCAAACATGTATATAAGCTGTAAAAAAACACATTTATCAATAAACGCATGTATACATGCATGCCTGTATCCATGTAAGTGGAGAAACATTAAACAACCCTCAATTTAAAGTCATGTATAATAAATGAAACATAAGCTTATAGTTAGGAGAACGGGTTATTTCCTACCCGTAGTCGCTAATTGTTGTGTGCACACAGACATTGAGATAGCGGCATTTCTTTGATGTCGGCAAAGCGACCCGGCGAGCTCTGATGCGGTCGTATTACAGGGGTGTTTCGGCGGCATGACTTTGATGCCGGCGTTGCTACGAGCGTCTGAATTTAGATAGCTGCTGATAAAAAAAAGACTGTCACATAGCAGGAAATTAACGGTATTTCTAACCGGGCTCTATGTTTGTACTGAATAAAAACTCCGATATTATTTTGATTTATGATAAAATTTAAACGGAAAACATTTTAAGCCATCATTTTCAAGATAAAATCGTAAAACAAACCACAATTAAGAAAAAAATAACGTTTGACACTCGGGGACTGAACCCGGGTCGCCTTGGCACAAGTCCATCACTCTAACGACTGAGCTACGCGGACTCTCGCTTCAAGACTTTGAAGCTTAATATCTCGAGAATGCGTGGATCGATTTTAAAACGGATTTCATATTCTGAAGTTTTGAACGCGTCTCTATCGAATAATAAAATAAAAAAAACTCAAGTCAAAAAAGTTGAAAACTGATAATTTTTTGTTTACTTCCGGTGACGACCGGAAGTGACGGCGGACGTTCGGATATGCGAAGGGCACTGCGGCAGACGACTCTCTATCATCCCTGAAAATTTGAAAGTTCTATCTTAAAAACTTTTGGAGAAAAACCGTGAACAAGCGAAAACATAAATTTTTTAATATCGCGGGACCGGAAGTGACGACCAAAAAAACCTCGTGTAATTTTCTTACAAATTTAGTCATGAATAAGATTTGAAGGTTTTATCAAAATCGGCTGAAGCGTTTTTGAGAAACCGTGACAGAAAAAAATAATAATAATAATAATAATAATAACTAGATACGATCTCGTTACGAGTAACGAGTAGGTCTTCCGTTCAATTTCTTAAACGATACGATTAAAATATTAATGAAATTTCAGAATTCCCCCTCAACCTCTTCCTTTCAGATAATGTATACGATTGTCAATATCCTTTACAATGCTTAACAAAATGTTTTCCTTATTCACATTCAGCACATTTAAGATTTAAGATTTTAGTTCCTTAAAATCCCTTATTATGTCATCAATGGGTGTGGCAATGTGTTTTACAAACTGATATTATTACGATCAACAACTTTGCATCTATAATGCATTACAAAATCTTGATCGTTTTTAAGTTATGTGTAAAAGACTTTAAGAGTGTCTTGGCCCCTAATTTAAGGGGCCAGCCCCTTTTTGTTAATTTCATACGAAAGGTCTTAAGCATACTAACATTTTTTGTTCTTACACCCATCTTAAATTGTTGTTCATTTTTTAGATACAAATGATTGAATATTTTAGGGGCCAGCCATGTAGATCCTTAATGGGGACAGACATTTGTGTTTTGATTAGTGGAATCGATTTAAATTATCAATACAAGCATTTTCTCTTCTACAATGCTTAACAAAATATGTCTCGTTCTCTAGATATATTGTGTCAAAGTTTGAGAACTTTGGCCCCTAAAAATTCCTAATTACGTCATAAATGGGCGTGGCAATGAGTTTTTCTGATAGATATTGTTACGAGCAACAGCTTTGCTTCTATAATGCATTACAAAATCTTTATCGTTTTTAAGTTATTTGTAATAGAGTTTACTAGTCTATTGGCCCCTAATTAAAGGGGCCAGCCCCTTTTTCTTGATTTTGTTGGAAAGAACTTTTAATACTCTTCCATTTTTGTTATATATGTCTTAACAAAATATCAATTGATAAAAAGATATAGATCAAAACGTGTGAAAATTTTAATTTGAAATTCGTACCCAATTTTCGTGCCTAGACGAGCTCCAAAAAATGGCGCCACTGGTGCAAAACAACTATATAGTGCACAACTTCAAACTATGGTCTACCTGTCCTGAAAATTTCAAAGTCTTATCTCTAATAGTTGCTGAGATCAGCTCTGCACAAAATAGGTCTTAAAAATTACAAAATCGGCCGTAAATCCGGACCGGAAGTGACGACGACAAAAAATTCAAAAACATATAAAATTCAGATAAAGTCCCATCATCTGTGAAAAAATTGTCGAGATTGGTTGAGTAGTTTTCGAGAAATTGCGTGCACAAAATTTGGAAAAAAAAAATAATAATAAACAGTACGAAAACAATAAGGTCTTCCGTTGGAAACGGAAGACCTTAATAAGAAACAGTACGAAAACAATAAGGTCTTCCGTTGGAAACGGAAGACCTTAATAATAAGAAAAGTGAAAAAGAAACAATAGAATAATAGAAGGGTCTTCCGCTGAAGACGGAAGACCCTAATAATAATAACAATAAGAAAAGTGAAAAAGAAACAATAGAATAATAGAAGGGTCTTCCGCTGAAGACGGAAGACCCTAATAAATAAGGTCTGTTTTTGTCTTAATCTAAATGGAATAGTGTTTTTCAACGTTTACTTCATTCCAACAACCCCTTTGTGAATAATATTTTGATTAGAAAATCAAAAAAAAAAAAAAAAAAAAAAAAAAATGGATAGAAAGAAAAGGAGAGAAAGAACAAATCTTGTGGCTCCGGCGAGATTAGAACACCCAACTTATGCAAGTGTCATAACAGAATTTCAGCGAAGGTTCACGTCAAAACATGGCTGACGCAAAATAATTCCCGAATTTCTCTTTGAATTTGGGGCGTTTCCGCCCGGGACAGGAGCTGATTTTTTGTATGAGATGAAAAACAACGTTTAAGATGTCTGAGTATTCTGGTTTTGTAACAATGCGAGGTCATTTGAAATATTGATGCGTGTTTGTTTCTGGAGGGGGGTGAAAAGGCCAGAGCTTGATTTTCGTCGTAAATAAATCGAAAGTAGAATTTTGAGGTGTGGATCTCGGATTCGGTTAACGACAAATAGGGGAATGATAAAACAATGAATGATGCATTTTACACATGTGTTTCAGCGTTGAGAATTTGTTTTCGTGTCGTTTACTATTATGTTTGACTGTTTTATTATGCCAGGATTGATAAAATCTTGATAAATGTAGAAATAACGAAATCAGTAACATGTAAATTTATTCGGTAAAATATCGATAACAGTAATTTTCACTGTTCTAACATTCATAAGTAGTTCACACGCTATCGTAGATACAGACTAAACGGAAAACAAGAAATATACATGCACCAGAAATATTACACGGCTGCTTACATCCCGTGTACTGTGTAAATTTTAATTCCCCGTACAGGCAATGTCTGCCGTTTGATCTCAGAAATTTCTTCTAAATTGTTCAATCCGCTGCATATTTGGCAGACAATTAGAATGGGGTCCGAGGAACATTTACATGAAATTTCATTAGGATTGAGTGAAGGGCTCGGGAGTTAGAATTTTTTTCTACAGTACATGTGAAGCACGCTAATCGAAACTCAAATGCCTAAAAATTCCTAACTCTGTTAAAATAAAACGAACTGGTCTGGCCATTATTACAGTAAACTAGAATGGTAATAGGCTGAAAGTAAAGGTCCAATATCAAAGATCAAGTAAAATCAGGCCTGAAAAACTAAATGATTTTGTGAATCGGAAGGGGGGGGGGGTGGTCGGTGCGTGTACTGTGTAAATTTTAATTCCACGTACAGGCAATACTCGCCGTTTGATCTCAGGCATTTCTTTTAAATTGCTTAATCCGGTGCATATTTGGCAGACAGTAAGAATTGGGTCCGAGGTATATTTACACGAATTTTCATAAGGATTGAGTGAAGGGCTCGGAAGTTAGAATTTTTTTCTACAGTACATGTCAAGCACGCCAGTTGAAACGCAAATGCCCAAAAATTCATAACTCTGTTAAAAATGAACGAATTGGTCTGGTCATTAGTACAGTAATCTAGAATGGTACTAGGTTGAAAGTAAAGGTCAAAGATCAAAGATCAAGAAAAAGCAGACAAGAAAAACTAAGTGATTTTATGAATTGAGGGGGGGGGGGGAGTCGGTGACCTCTATATTAAACGTAGAATATTAAATTCTAAATATTACATAATACACAATTACTAAATGAAATACACATGTTAGAACAATGTATAAGCGTTGTATTAAAGATGCAACTATTTATTTTTCTCAACATTTTAACTTTATTTCAGTATGAATACATAACTTTGAATCTTAGAACACAAATACGGGGAAAAACGCTATTATTGTAACTTCTTTTACAAAATTGAAACGGAAAAGAACAGAATCCATCATATTAAAGATAGAATCGTAGGTCTTATCGAAAAATGAGTTTAAAAAAATTTGCGGCACTCGGGGCTTGAACCCGGGTCGCCTGGGCACTGTCCACGACCATATCGACTGAGCTACTCGGAATCTCGCTTCAGGACTTTGACGCTTAATATCTCGAGACTGCGTTGATCGATTTTAAAACAAATTACATATTCTGAATCAGTATAAAGGTCACTATAGAGTGTAAAAATTTCAAATAAAAATCTAAAAAAATAAAAAAGTTGAAAAATTCAATTTTTCAAATTTCCTTCCGGCGACGACCGCAAGAAACGGCGGACATTCTCTTGACCGAGGTGCACCAGAAAAACGGTAGATCTATCATATCTGAAAATTTCAGCCCTATATCTTAGCTCGTTTTTGAGAAACCTGACAGACAAAATTGACTTTTTAAAATCGTAAACGGACGATAACTTCCGACCGGAAGTGTATTTTCAAAAATGGATAAAAAACAATCAACTTCAGATAAAATCGCGTTAATCTTGAAAATTTGAAGGAAATCGACCGAGCCATCTCCGAGAAATCGTCTGCACAAAATCGGTAAGAAAAAAAAAGAATAATAATAATAACTAGATCGTTCTCGTTGCGAGCAACGAGTGGGTCTTCCGTCCGATTTTTAATTAAATGAGATAAATCCCATCATTTTAAAGATAAAATCGTAAGTCTACGCAAAAAAAACGAAAAAAAAATTTTGCGGCACTCGGGGCTTGAACCCGGGTCGCCTGGGCACTGTCCACGACCATAACGACTGAGCTACTCGGGCTCTCGCTTCAGGACTTTGACGCTTAATATCTCGAGAATGCGTTAATCGATTTTAAAACAAATTACATATTCTGAATCAGAAAAAGGGTCACTATCAACTATAAAAAATTTAAAGAAAAATATTAAAAAATAAAAAAGTCGAAAAATTAAAATTTTTCAAATTTGCTTCCGGTGACGACCGGAAGTGACGGCTGGCATTCTCTTGACCGAGGTGCACCAGAAAATAGGTAGATCTATCATCTCTGAAAATTTCAGCCCTTTATCTTTACTCGTTTTTGAGAAACCTGACAGACAAAATTGACTTTTTAAAATCGTAAACGGACGATAACTTCCGACCGGAAGTGTATTTTCAAAAATGTTTAAAAAGCGATCAACTTCAGATAAAACTGCGTCGATCCTGAAAATTTGAATGAAATCGATAGGGCCATCTCCGAGAAATCGTCTGCACAAAATCGGTAAGAAAAAAAAAGAATAATAATAATAATAATAATAACAATAAGAAAAGTGAAAAAGAAACAATAGAATAATAGAAGGGTCTTCCGCTGAAGACGGAAGACCCTAATAAGAAAATTGAAAAAGAAACAATAGAATAATAGTAGGGACTTCCGCTGAAGACGGAAGACCCTAATAATAATAATAATAATAAGAAAAGTGAAAAAGAAACAATAGAATAATAGAAGGGTCTTCCGCTGAAGACGGAAGACCCTAATAAATAAGGTCTGTTTTTGTCTTTATTTAAATGGAATAGTGTTTTTCAACGTGTACTTCATTCCAACAACCCCTTTGTGAATAGTATTTTTGTTTGAAAATCAAAAAAAAAAAAAAAAAAAAAAAAAAAAAATGGATAGAAAGAAAAGGAGAGAAAGAACAAATCTTGTGGCTCCGGCGAGATTAGAACACCCAACTTATGCAGGTGTCATAACAGAATTTCAGCAAAGGTTCACGTCAAAACATGGCTGACGCAAAATAATTCCCGAATTTCTCTTTGAATTCGGGGCGTTTCCGCCCGGGACAGGAGCTGATTTTTTGTATGAGATGAAAAACAACGTCTAAGATGTCTGACTATTCAGGTTTTGTAACAATGCGAGGTCATTTGAAATATTGATGCGTGTTTGTTTGTAGAGGGGGGTGAAAAGGCCAGAGTCGTAAATAAATCGAAAGTAGAATTTTGAGGTGTGGATCTCGGATTCGGTTAACGACAAATAGGGGAATCCTAGAACAATGACTGATGCATTTTACACATGTATTTCAGCGTTGAGAATTTTTTTTCGTGTCGTTTACTATTATGTTTGACTGTTTTATTATGCCAGGATTGATGAAATCTTGATAAATGTAGAAATAACGAAATCAGTAACATGTAAATTTATTCGGTAAAAAATCGATAACAGTTATTTTCACAGTTCTAACATTCATAAGTAGTTCACACGCTATCGTAGATACAGACTAAACGGAAAACAAGAAATATACATGCACCAGAAATATTACACGGCTGCTTACATCCCGTGTACTGTGTAAATTTTAATTCCCCGTACAGGTAATGCCTGCCGTTTGATCTCAGGAATTTCTTCTAAATTGTTCAATCCGCTGCATATTTGGCAGACAATTAGAATGGGGTCCGAGGTACATTTACACGAAATTTGATTAGGATTGAGTGAAGGGCTCGGAAGTTAGAATTTTTTTCTACAGTACATGTGAAGCACGCTAATCGAAACTCAAATGCCCAAAAATTCATAACTCTGTTAAAAATGAACGAATTGGCCTGGCCATTAGTACAGTAATCTAGAATAGTATTAGGTTAAAAGTACAGGTCAAAGATCAAGTAAAATCAGGCCAGAAAAACTAAATGAGTTTGTGAATCGGGGTGGTGGGGGGGGGGGGGTCGGTGCGTGTACTGTGTAAATTTGGACTCCCCGTATAGACAATACGCGCTGTTTGATCTCAGAAATTTCTTCTAAATTGTTCAATCCGCTGCATATTTGGCAGACAGTAAGAATGGGGACCGAGGTTCATTTACACGAAATTTGATTAGGATTAAGTGAAGGGCTCGGAAGTTAGAATTTTTTTCTACAGTACATGTCAAGCACGCTAATCGAAACTCAAATGCCCCAAAATTCATAACTCTGTTAAAAATGAACGAATTGGTTTGGTCATTAGTAGAGTAATCTATAATGGTAATAGGTTGAAATTAAAGGTCCAAGATCAAAGATCAAGAAAAAGCAGGGAAGAAAAACTAAACAATTTTGTGTGACTCGGGGGGGGGGGGGGGGGAGGGGTGGAGTGTCGGTTACTTCTGTATTAAACGTAAAATATTTAATTCTAAATATTACAATTTACACAATTACTAAATGATAAACAGGTGATAGAACAATGTATAAGCGTGTTATTAAAGATGTAATTATTTATTTTTCTGAACAGTTTTAACTAGATACACAAATACGGGGGAAAGCGCTATTATTATAACTTCTTTTACAAAATTAAAACGGAAAAGAACAGAATTCACCATTTCAAAGATAAAATCGTAGGTCTAAGCGAAAAATGAGTTGAAAAATTTTGCGGCACTTGAGGCTTGAACCCGGGCCGCCTGGGCATATGTCCACGACTCTAACGACTGAGCTACTCGGACTCTCGCTTCAGGACTTTGACCCTTAATATCTGGAGAATGCGTTGATCGATTTTAAAACAAATTACATATTCTGAATCAGAAAAAGGGTCACTATCAACCCTACCGAAAAATATTTTAAAACAAAAAAGTTGAAAAATTCGATTTTTTTAAATTTGCTTCCAGTAACGACCGGAAGTGACGGCGGACATTCTTTTGACCGAGGTGCACTATAAAAACGGTAGATCTATCATATCTGAAAATATCAGCTCTAAATCTTTACTCGTTTTTGAGAAACGTCGCAGACAAAATTGTCTTTTAAAAATCGTTTAACGACGATAACATCCGACCGGAAGCGAATTTCTAAAAACTGTCGCAGCGGTATAAACTTCAGTTGACAAGGCATTGTCCCTGAAAATTTGAAGAAAATCGAAAGAGTCATCTTCGAGAAATCGCCTGCACAAAATTTGTAAGACAAAAAAAGAATAATAATAATAATAATAATAAGAAGAAAAGTGAAAAAGAAACAATAGAATAATAGAAGGGTCTTCCGCTGAAGACGGAAGACCCTAATAAATAAGGTCTGTTTTTGTCTTTATTTAAATGGAATAGTGTTTTTCAACGTGTACTTCATTCCAACAACCCCTTTGTGAATAGTATTTTTGTTTGAAAATCAAAAAAAAAAAAAAAAAAAAAAAAAAAAAATGGATAGAAAGAAAAGGAGAGAAAGAACAAATCTTGTGGCTCCGGCGAGATTAGAACACCCAACTTATGCAGGTGTCATAACAGAATTTCAGCAAAGGTTCACGTCAAAACATGGCTGACGCAAAATAATTCCCGAATTTCTCTTTGAATTCGGGGCGTTTCCGCCCGGGACAGGAGCTGATTTTTTGTATGAGATGAAAAACAACGTCTAAGATGTCTGACTATTCAGGTTTTGTAACAATGCGAGGTCATTTGAAATATTGATGCGTGTTTGTTTGTAGAGGGGGGTGAAAAGGCCAGAGTCGTAAATAAATCGAAAGTAGAATTTTGAGGTGTGGATCTCGGATTCGGTTAACGACAAATAGGGGAATCCTAGAACAATGACTGATGCATTTTACACATGTATTTCAGCGTTGAGAATTTTTTTTCGTGTCGTTTACTATTATGTTTGACTGTTTTATTATGCCAGGATTGATGAAATCTTGATAAATGTAGAAATAACGAAATCAGTAACATGTAAATTTATTCGGTAAAAAATCGATAACAGTTATTTTCACAGTTCTAACATTCATAAGTAGTTCACACGCTATCGTAGATACAGACTAAACGGAAAACAAGAAATATACATGCACCAGAAATATTACACGGCTGCTTACATCCCGTGTACTGTGTAAATTTTAATTCCCCGTACAGGTAATGCCTGCCGTTTGATCTCAGGAATTTCTTCTAAATTGTTCAATCCGCTGCATATTTGGCAGACAATTAGAATGGGGTCCGAGGTACATTTACACGAAATTTGATTAGGATTGAGTGAAGGGCTCGGAAGTTAGAATTTTTTTCTACAGTACATGTGAAGCACGCTAATCGAAACTCAAATGCCCAAAAATTCATAACTCTGTTAAAAATGAACGAATTGGCCTGGCCATTAGTACAGTAATCTAGAATAGTATTAGGTTAAAAGTACAGGTCAAAGATCAAGTAAAATCAGGCCAGAAAAACTAAATGAGTTTGTGAATCGGGGTGGGGGGGGGGGTCGGTGCGTGTACTGTGTAAATTTGGACTCCCCGTATAGACAATACGCGCTGTTTGATCTCAGAAATTTCTTCTAAATTGTTCAATCCGCTGCATATTTGGCAGACAGTAAGAATGGGGACCGAGGTTCATTTACACGAAATTTGATTAGGATTAAGTGAAGGGCTCGGAAGTTAGAATTTTTTTCTACAGTACATGTCAAGCACGCTAATCGAAACTCAAATGCCCCAAAATTCATAACTCTGTTAAAAATGAACGAATTGGTTTGGTCATTAGTAGAGTAATCTATAATGGTAATAGGTTGAAATTAAAGGTCCAAGATCAAAGATCAAGAAAAAGCAGGGAAGAAAAACTAAACAATTTTGTGTGACTCGGGGGGGGGGGGGGGAGGGGTGGAGTGTCGGTTACTTCTGTATTAAACGTAAAATATTTAATTCTAAATATTACAATTTACACAATTACTAAATGATAAACAGGTGATAGAACAATGTATAAGCGTGTTATTAAAGATGTAATTATTTATTTTTCTGAACAGTTTTAACTAGATACACAAATACGGGGGAAAGCGCTATTATTATAACTTCTTTTACAAAATTAAAACGGAAAAGAACAGAATTCACCATTTCAAAGATAAAATCGTAGGTCTAAGCGAAAAATGAGTTGAAAAATTTTGCGGCACTTGAGGCTTGAACCCGGGCCGCCTGGGCATATGTCCACGACTCTAACGACTGAGCTACTCGGACTCTCGCTTCAGGACTTTGACCCTTAATATCTGGAGAATGCGTTGATCGATTTTAAAACAAATTACATATTCTGAATCAGAAAAAGGGTCACTATCAACCCTACCGAAAAATATTTTAAAACAAAAAAGTTGAAAAATTCGATTTTTTTAAATTTGCTTCCAGTAACGACCGGAAGTGACGGCGGACATTCTTTTGACCGAGGTGCACTATAAAAACGGTAGATCTATCATATCTGAAAATATCAGCTCTAAATCTTTACTCGTTTTTGAGAAACGTCGCAGACAAAATTGTCTTTTAAAAATCGTTTAACGACGATAACATCCGACCGGAAGCGAATTTCTAAAAACTGTCGCAGCGGTATAAACTTCAGTTGACAAGGCATTGTCCCTGAAAATTTGAAGAAAATCGAAAGAGTCATCTTCGAGAAATCGCCTGCACAAAATTTGTAAGACAAAAAAAGAATAATAATAATAATAATAACTAGACACGATCTCGTTGCGAGCAACGAGGAGGTCTTCCGTCCAATTTTTAGAAGGTAAAATGACTTGCTTTTTATCTTCGTTAACGAAACATATCTGGAAATTGGGTAGGATCTTAAAGAGCTATGGCTAGATGACATTAGACCCCACTTGATCCCAATTTGAAGGATCACACAACGTATCACAAAATATTTCTAAATTAAAAGTTATTAATAAAAGACTTAAGCCCTCTCGGCCCCTAATTTGAAGGGCCAGCCCCTTTTTCTTGATGTAAAATTAAAGCTCTTGTCATTATAAACACATTTGGTTCGATAAGTGTTTACAAATAATGTACTGTTCTCGAGATACCTGGAAAAGATCGATTTAGGGGCCAACACTATAACTCCTTTTAGGGGCCGGATATCAAAGAAATTATGGTTGCATATCGTCAAACACATTATTTTGAGCATCTTTTGCTCAATATTGCTTTTCAAAAGTTTTCTTCATTTTGAGATATTGATGATCACAACTTTGGACTCCTGGCCCCTAAAAATCCCTTATTACATAACATAGGAGCAAACACTTATCATGTATAGATAGCCAACGCTATGATGAACATAATTGCTTCTATAACATATCACAAAATATTTCACAGTTAAAAGTTATGAAGAAAAGACTTAAGAGCCCTTTCGGCCCCTAATTTAAAGGGCCAGCCCATTTTTCTTGATGTCAAATAAAAGCTCTTGTCATTTTAAACACATTTGGTTCAATAAGTGTTTACAAATAATGTACTGTTCTCGAGATATCTGGAAAAGATCGATTTAGAGGCCAACACTTTAACTCCTTTTAGGGGACGGATAACAAAGAAATTATGGTTGCATATCGTTAAACACATTATTTTGAGCATCTTTTGCTCAATATTGCTTTTCAAAAATGTTCTTTATTTTGAGATATTGATGATCACAATTTTGGATTTCTGGCCCCTAAAAATCCCTTATACATAACAGAGGAGCAAACACTTATCATGTATAGATAACTAACGCTACGATGAACATAATTGCTTTTATAACATATCACAAAATATTTCAAAGTGAAAAGTTATTAATAAAAGACTTATGAGCCCTTTTGGCCCCTAATTTAAAGGGCCAGCCCCTTTTTCTTGATGTCAAATAAAAGCTCTTGTCATTTTAAACAAATATGGTTCAATAAGTATTTACAAATTATGTACTGTTCTCGAGATATCTGGAAAAGATCGATTTAGGGGCCAACACTATAACTCCCTTTAGGGGCCGGATAACAAAGAAATTAGGGTTGCATATCGTTAAACACATTATTTTGAGCATCTTTTGTTCAATATTGCTTTTCAAAATTTTCCTCCATTTTGAGATATTGAGGATCAAAATTTCCGGAGTCTGGCCCCTAAAAATCCCTAATTACGTAACAAAGGTGTAAAAAATTGTCATGTTTAGGTCAATGACGTTATAATGAACATAATTGCTTCTATAATGTATTACAAAATATTTCACAGTTAAAAGTTAAATCTTAAAGACTTTGGAGCCCTCTCGGCCCCTAATTTGAAGGGCCAGCCCCTTTTTCTTGATGTCATAAGAAAGATCTTGACGTTATTAAGTTTTTTTGTTCTACATGTTTTACCAAAATACTATCGAGAAAAAAGATATTGAAAAAAACCCACCAAAATTCATGACGCTTTTTAAAGCGTAATTTTCGAGCTCGGGCGAGCTTCGGCGCTTTTGGTCACAGGTCAATGTATATACCACATGTCAGATCTACAACCTTTCGTCTACAATCCCTGAAAGTTTGAACTCAATATCTTGAATCGTTTAGGAGTTTACCCCTGGACAAGCCGACCCTCTGAAAATCGCTAAATTGTTAAAATCTCAAAACCGGAAGTGACGTCATCATTAAAAAAAATTTCCAATAAGGTTCAGATCATTATCTATCATACCTGTAAGTTTCGTGTAAATCGGTCGAGTAGTTTATGAGAAATCGCGTACACAAAATTTGTAAGAAAAAAAAAGAAAAATAATAATAATAATAATAGGGAAAAAGAAACCGAACGAAAACAATAAGGTCTTCCGTTGGAAACGGAAGACCTTAATAAGAAGAAAAGTGAAAAAGAAACAATAGAATAATAGAAGGGTCTTCCGCTGAAGACGGAAGACCCTAATAAATAAGGTCTGTTTTTGTCTTTATTTAAATGGAATAGTGTTTTTCAACGTGTACTTCATTCCAACAACCCCTTTGTGAATAGTATTTTTGTTTGAAAATCAAAAAAAAAAAAAAAAAAAAAAAAAAAAAAATGGATAGAAAGAAAAGGAGAGAAAGAACAAATCTTGTGGCTCCGGCGAGATTAGAACACCCAACTTATGCAGGTGTCATAACAGAATTTCAGCAAAGGTTCACGTCAAAACATGGCTGACGCAAAATAATTCCCGAATTTCTCTTTGAATTCGGGGCGTTTCCGCCCGGGACAGGAGCTGATTTTTTGTATGAGATGAAAAACAACGTCTAAGATGTCTGACTATTCAGGTTTTGTAACAATGCGAGGTCATTTGAAATATTGATGCGTGTTTGTTTGTAGAGGGGGGTGAAAAGGCCAGAGTCGTAAATAAATCGAAAGTAGAATTTTGAGGTGTGGATCTCGGATTCGGTTAACGACAAATAGGGGAATCCTAGAACAATGACTGATGCATTTTACACATGTATTTCAGCGTTGAGAATTTTTTTTCGTGTCGTTTACTATTATGTTTGACTGTTTTATTATGCCAGGATTGATGAAATCTTGATAAATGTAGAAATAACGAAATCAGTAACATGTAAATTTATTCGGTAAAAAATCGATAACAGTTATTTTCACAGTTCTAACATTCATAAGTAGTTCACACGCTATCGTAGATACAGACTAAACGGAAAACAAGAAATATACATGCACCAGAAATATTACACGGCTGCTTACATCCCGTGTACTGTGTAAATTTTAATTCCCCGTACAGGTAATGCCTGCCGTTTGATCTCAGGAATTTCTTCTAAATTGTTCAATCCGCTGCATATTTGGCAGACAATTAGAATGGGGTCCGAGGTACATTTACACGAAATTTGATTAGGATTGAGTGAAGGGCTCGGAAGTTAGAATTTTTTTCTACAGTACATGTGAAGCACGCTAATCGAAACTCAAATGCCCAAAAATTCATAACTCTGTTAAAAATGAACGAATTGGCCTGGCCATTAGTACAGTAATCTAGAATAGTATTAGGTTAAAAGTACAGGTCAAAGATCAAGTAAAATCAGGCCAGAAAAACTAAATGAGTTTGTGAATCGGGGTGGGGGGGGGGGTCGGTGCGTGTACTGTGTAAATTTGGACTCCCCGTATAGACAATACGCGCTGTTTGATCTCAGAAATTTCTTCTAAATTGTTCAATCCGCTGCATATTTGGCAGACAGTAAGAATGGGGACCGAGGTTCATTTACACGAAATTTGATTAGGATTAAGTGAAGGGCTCGGAAGTTAGAATTTTTTTCTACAGTACATGTCAAGCACGCTAATCGAAACTCAAATGCCCCAAAATTCATAACTCTGTTAAAAATGAACGAATTGGTTTGGTCATTAGTAGAGTAATCTATAATGGTAATAGGTTGAAATTAAAGGTCCAAGATCAAAGATCAAGAAAAAGCAGGGAAGAAAAACTAAACAATTTTGTGTGACTCGGGGGGGGGGGGGGGGGGGGGAGGGGTGGAGTGTCGGTTACTTCTGTATTAAACGTAAAATATTTAATTCTAAATATTACAATTTACACAATTACTAAATGATAAACAGGTGATAGAACAATGTATAAGCGTGTTATTAAAGATGTAATTATTTATTTTTCTGAACAGTTTTAACTAGATACACAAATACGGGGGAAAGCGCTATTATTATAACTTCTTTTACAAAATTAAAACGGAAAAGAACAGAATTCACCATTTCAAAGATAAAATCGTAGGTCTAAGCGAAAAATGAGTTGAAAAATTTTGCGGCACTTGAGGCTTGAACCCGGGCCGCCTGGGCATATGTCCACGACTCTAACGACTGAGCTACTCGGACTCTCGCTTCAGGACTTTGACCCTTAATATCTGGAGAATGCGTTGATCGATTTTAAAACAAATTACATATTCTGAATCAGAAAAAGGGTCACTATCAACCCTACCGAAAAATATTTTATAACAAAAAAGTTGAAAAATTCGATTTTTTAAATTTGCTTCCAGTAACGACCGGAAGTGACGGCGGACATTCTTTTGACCGAGGTGCACTATAAAAACGGTAGATCTATCATATCTGAAAATATCAGCTCTAAATCTTTACTCGTTTTTGAGAAACGTCGCAGACAAAATTGTCTTTTAAAAATCGTTTAACGACGATAACATCCGACCGGAAGCGAATTTCTAAAAACTGTCGCAGCGGTATAAACTTCAGTTGACAAGGCATTGTCCCTGAAAATTTGAAGAAAATCGAAAGAGTCATCTTCGAGAAATCGCCTGCACAAAATTTGTAAGACAAAAAAAGAATAATAATAATAATAATAATAATAATAATAATAATAAGAAAAGTGAAAAAGAAACAATAGAATAATAGAAGGGTCTTCCGCTGAAGACGGAAGACCCTAATAATAACAATAAGAAAAGTGAAAAAGAAACAATAGAATAATAGAAGGGTCTTCCGCTGAAGACGGAAGACCCTAATAAGAAAAGTGAAAAAGAAACAATAGAATAATAGAAGGGTCTTCCGCTGAAGACGGAAGACCCTAATAATAATAACAACTAGATCGTTCTCGTTGCGAGCAACGAGTGGGTCTTCCGTCCGATTTTTGAATAAATGAGATAAAACTCAACGTTTTAAAGATAGAATTGTGAGTCTACGCGAAAAAAAACGAAAAAAAAATTTCGGCACTCGGGGCTTGAACCCGGGTCGCCTGGGCACTGTCCACGACCATAACGACTGAGCTACTCGGGCTCTCGCTTCAGGACTTTGACCCTTAATATCTCGAGAATGCGTTAACCGATTTTAAAACAAATTACATATTTGGAATCAGTAAAAGGGTCACTATCAAACCTATAGAAAATTATTTTAAAATAAAAAAGTTTAAAAATTCGATTTTTGAAATTTACTTCCGGTGCCGACCGGAAGTGACGGCGGACATTCTCTTGACCGAGGTACATCAGGAAAACGGTAGATCTATCATCTCTATAAATTTCAGGCCTTTATCTTTATTCGTTTTTGAGAAACGTCGCAGACAAAATTCACTTTTAAAAATCGTTTAACGACGATAACTTCCGACCGGAAGTTAATTTTCAAAAACTGTCGCGGCGGTATAAACTTCAGATAATGAGGCATTATTCCTGAAAATTTGAAGAAAATCGGGCGAGCCATCTCTGAGGAATCGCCTGCACAAAATTTGTAAGAAAAAAAAAAGAATAATAATAACTAGATCGTTCTCGTTGCGAGCAACGAGTGGGTCTTCCGTCCGATTTTTGAAGAAATGAGATAAAACTCATCGTTTTAAAGATAAAATTGTGAGTCTACGCAAAAAAAACGAAAAAAAAATTTTCGGCACTCGGGGCTTGAACCCGGGTCGCCTGGGCACTGTCCACGACCATAACGACTGAGCTACTCGGGCTCTTGCTTCAGGACTTTGACGCTTAATATCTCGAGAATGCGTTGATCGATTTTCAAACAAATTACATATTCTAAATCAGTAAAGGGGTCACTATCAACTGTAAAAAATTCAAAGAAAAATAACAAAAAATAAAAAAGTCGAAAAATTAAATTTTTTAAATTTCCTTCCGGTGACGACCGGAAGTCACGGCTGACATTCTCTTGACCGAGGTGCACCAGGAAAAAGGTAGATCTATCATCTCTAAAAGTTTCAGCCCTATATCTTTACTCGTTTTTGAGAAACCTGACAGACAAAATTGACTTTTTAAAATCGTTTAACGACGATAACTTCCGACCGGAAGTGAGTTTTGAAAAACTTTCACGGCGGTATAAACTTCAGTTGGCTACGCATCATCTCTGAAAATTTGAAGAAAATCGCAAAAGTCATCTCTGAGAAATCGCCTGCACAAAATGTGTAAGGAAAAAAAGAATAATAATAATAATAACTAGATCGATCTCGTTGCGAGCAACGAGTGGGTCTTCCGTCCGATTTTTGAATAAATGAGATAAAACTCATCGTTTTAAAGATAAAATTGTGAGTCTACGAAAAAAAAAAACGAAAAAAAAATTTTCGGCACTCGGGGCTTGAACCCGGGTCGCCTGGGCACTGTCCACGACCATAACGACTGAGCTACTCGGGCTCTCGCTTCAGGACTTTGACGCTTAATATCTCGAGAATGCGTTGATCGATTTTAAAACAAATTACATATTCTAAATCAGTAAAGGGGTCTCTATCAACTATAAAAAATTCAAAGAAAAATAACAAAAAATAAAAAAGTCGAAAAATTAATTTTTTTTAGTTTCCTTCCGGTGACGACCGGAAGTGACGGCGGACATTCTCGTCACCGAGGTGCACCAGAAAAAAGATAGATCTATCATCTCTGAAAATTTCAGTCCTACATCTTTACTCGTTTTTGAGAAACCTGACAGACAAAATTGACTTTTAAAAAATCGTTTAACGACGATCACTTCCGACCGGAAGTGAATTTTAAAAAACTGTTACGGCGGTACAAACTTCATATGACGGGGCATCATCCCTGAAAATGTGACTAAAATCGGTCGAGCCATATCTGAGAAATCGCCTGCACAAAATCGGTAAGAAAAAAAAAAAAGAATAAGAACTAGATCGTTCTCGTTGCGAGCAACGAGTGGGTCTTCCGTCCGATTTTTGAATAAATGAGATAAAACTCATCGTTTTAAAGATAAAATTGTGAGTCTACGCAAAAAAAAACGAAAAAATTTTTGCGGCACGCGGGGCTTGAACCCGGGTCGCCTGGGCACTGTCCACGACCATAACGACTGAGCTACTCGGGCTCTCGCTTCAGGACTTTGACGCTTAATATCTCGAGAATGCATTTATCGATTTTAAAACAAATTACATATTCTGAATCAGAAAAAAGGTCACTATCAACTATAAAAAATTCAAAGAAAAATATTAAAAAATAAAAAAGTCGAAAAATTAAAAATTTCCAAATTTGCTTCCGGTGACGACCGGAAGTGACGGCTGGCATTCTCTTGACCGAGGTGCACCAGGAAATAGCTAGATCTATCATCTCTGAAATTTTCAGCCCTTTATCTTTACTTGTTTTTGAGAAACCTGACAGACAAAATTGACTTTTTTAAATCGTAAACGGATGATAACTTCCGACCGGAAGTGTATTTTCAAAATGGATAAAAAACAATCAACTTCAGATAAAACTGCGTTAATCCTAAAA